>VSDK01020508.1:61464-127574 GCA_009767595.1 Symbiodinium kawagutii
CTGCTGAGAATTCGCATGTCTTATCCACAATCAATATATAACCATTCTTAACCATTATGAACTATGATCAGCTGCCATGGGCATAAATCCCTATCAACCGTTATCAACAATGATCAACCCTTCTCCTCCATCATTCAACCACTGTCAACTATCATTAGCGATTGATTCACCTTTAACCATTGATTGACGAACCACTCTCCACCCTGGTGATTTATTAACAACCATCTTCAACCATTAATCATTGATTAACTATAACCACCAGTCACAATCAATGATTCTGACTCAGTCAGTAGTGAACTACTCTTAGCACCATCATTAACCATGAACCATTCACCATCATTCACTATTATCAACCATCTAAAGCATTATTATTCTTAACACCATTCACTATTCAGCATTAACTCTTCACCATCACTCACTATTCATTAATTATTCTTAACATCATTAGCTATTCACCAGCAATAACTCTTCACCATCACCACTTTTAACATCACCACACATGGTCGCACCCCGCAGCTGCCAAGCTACACCGTTAGATCCTCACATGTGCCCGGGATGCTGTGCAGCTCTGCCATGGCCGCGGGCACCGTTAAACGGTTGCGAGTTGCGCGAGGCGTTGCACGCGTTGCACGCGAAAAAACACGGGCGAGCTGCAGATCTGCGTTGGGAGATCTGTGGATGAAACGAAACACGGGAAGAAACGACGCGAAAGTTTCCAATGGCCAGTTGGGTCTGCTCTTTTTGGGCTAAGAACGGCACCACTGGCTTTCAGGTCAAGTTGTGAGGTGGTCAACGGCTGGTGGCTGTGCGAATTTCAGTTGTTGTGGCTGTAACCCCCAATTTCCGGCGGCCGAGCGGACTCCTCTTTCTTGAGCAGCAAGGTGCACCGTGGACTCGTGCGGATTCCATGTCCAGGTTGGAAAACCCTGTACTTCGTGGGGATCCAATATATTTTCATGGGGATCTAATGCGATGATCCATAGGTACATACCTCTCAATAATACCTGATAGTCATAATGATGACGTATGTTGACTAGATAGTAATGATACCTCTTCCTGGACTGGATGCATCTCAGATCTCCAGTGCACTTCAGCACTTCCCTTGTGATGTGCTTTGTTCAAAACCAGGGATGTAGTGAAACAAAGGACTTTCCCAACTGAAGCCTGGGGCAAAGGAAAGTCCCCAAGCATCTGATCGATTCTGATTGGAAAAGACATTGCAAAACCCACCTGATCAACCGCCTTCTTGCTGTTTTTGTTCCAACTCCTGCAAAGCTTCCAGAATGGTTTGAGACAAAACCAGCTGTTGGTGATTTTTGGCGATGAAAACAGTTTTGGCCACACAGAGCATGGTTGAACCATCAAGCATCATGTCCTACCTCTAGCAAACCTGCCTACCCAACCTACCAACCAAGGTTATTCCACTGCACTCCCGCGCCTAGCTCTGCCTACACCACTCGCCGGTGGCTGTCTAGCAAAAAGCCGACGCAGGGATTGAGTGAAAAGACGCTGGGAGTGTTGGCTCATGTGGTGGTTTCCTAAAATGGGGGTACCCTGAAATCATCCAATATTGAACATCTATAGTAGCAAAGCAACCTTTTTGGGGGTGAGTGGAGATGCATGCTCAAAGTGCTTCTGAGTAACGGTGGCTCATAATCAACAGGTCGAAGCAACGGGTTTTCGACAGCACAAAAACCGGGGCCAAATGAAACAAAGATACTGGGCAGATAGCCAATCATAGGGGTAAAGCTTTATGTCTAATGACTAATGACAGATAAGCCGAAAAGGGGTATGGCTCGCAGTACCACTTCGGCGACAGTGCCCACGGTGTCCTATGCCAGGCTCGGACCAAGGCGGCTTGCACAGGCGGCCCTCGCTGAAAACTCGTCTCTACATCACTGGTCTACCCTGGTGTTGCTTCCAATGTGGGCTGGACCCCAATTTCGCCTCCAGCTGGTCCAAAGACACGGTCAATCTGCTTTGGGAGATCGATCTGTGTTGAACGCTCCAACCTGATACTGGACTCGTTGGTGGAATCCAATCCAAGCCTTTGATCCCTCCCATCGCGGCACCGACAATGAAACAAGCAGCAAAAGAAAGCCAGGGCAACTATGAACAGCTTGGGTTGGCCAGCATCATCCCAGACCATTATTCATCGTTAGCCATTCTTACAAATGATTATCAAACCTTGGCCATTACCAACCATTCTCAATCATCAACCACCATGAACCATTGGTTCCAAGCAGCTTGTTCACCAAGAATCCTTGGTGCAACCCGCAGATTCACCTCAACATTAGCCTACTGGATCATGCTACAACTGCTGCCAAGATGGGCTCTGTCCATATGTAGCAGGTCCAGGTCGCACGTCGATTCGAAACCAAAAATATGGCTGATCAACCCCTGCAATTGGTCAGCCACTCTTAACCATTCCCAACCATTCATGAACACGCAACCATGATGACCGTGGTGAACTGTTCATGAGGCATGATTCACCATGGTCACCCACGGTTAGCCATTCATCAAGACCATCAAACCATGGTTGACATACGGATCTGTTGCCAATGATTGTCAAACATTTACGATAATTACTCACTAGCAATCATTCTCAATCACTACCATTAACAATGCATTACCCATATTTGTCAAACATGAACCGTTCTTAACATGTCTTAGGCCATATATCAACTATCCATTACGAAGGAGCACTCACCACGGTTAAATCTTCCATCACCAGGTCAGGTCGCATCCCAACCCCACGCCTCCGACCGCTCGGGAACGTCGGGCCCCTCAGGTCTCTCTGTGGAAAAGCTCACGGTGACGCTCACGGACTGGCGCAGCAAGCAGAGCATTTTCAATTCTTCCAGTGGAAAGGATCATGACATTGCGAAAATGGTTCAAGGGTGTGTTGGCTATCTAAAGAGATCTGCTTGATGTCTGCGATGGTAAAGGGGTGAGGCGACAACCCGCAGTCGAATCCTTGTTGACATCCCAACCTGGGCTGGCATTCAACCAGTATCTGGACGATCATCCGTGTTGAATGAGCCCAAATGAGGACGTTAAATGGTGGTTTCTCATAATAAGCTACCCCAAAAAAATGGTTGGTTTATTGTGGTTTATTACCATAAACGATTCATATAGGATGATTCAGGGGTACCGCTATCTTGAGAAACCGTCAAATGCTGTTCCTCAAATGCTGCTGCTTGTTGGCCTACCTGAGGCTGTCAAATGATTTCAAACTGCGGATGTGTGCATAGCTGGAGCTGCCAAGAATTCGATGTCATCCCATCACTCAGCGCTGAGTTTATTGCTGCGTTTTTACCCATGGCAGTGTTGGCTATATCCCTATTCTTCTTGCTTCGACTGTGAAACATTTCCTCCTTTTCTTGCTTCTACGATCATTGACTTATGTCCCCACTATTGATGATTGCGAGGTTATGGACCACCACTGACCAAGCATCATTAGGCAAGATCACTTGGCATGAGTCATCTCGAACCATCATTTGTCGCATCGTCAATCCTGGATGATCAGGAAGACGACCATTTGTCCCCACATGCCATCAAGCATCACTTGGGATTCACCAGCGTCAGCCGTCATGTATCATCAACCCTGTATTAATCATTATAGACTATCAACCACTGTAAATGAATCTAAATCTTTGTGAACTTAGATTAAACATAATAGACCGTTTTAAAATATCACTATATGATCGCTATTAACCAGGGGTAACCTATTACTAATCGCCAATGAACTACTACTGGCTACAATCAACCATCATTGATGGTTGATCATTAATGGAGCAAAAGTCTTGTTTCCAGACCTTTATTCATATGATCATTAGCAACCATCATAAACAAGTATACACCCATGTTGACCATCATTTGTCATTAAGTACAAATCATGATCAACCAAGATTGACCATTCACCCTGGTGTTCAACCACGATTCAGCACTGTTCACCACGCCTATTCGCCATTATCAGTGGTCTTATGAGACATTAACCATTGTTCCCCATTCTTGACCATTGTTCACCTTCATTAATCATTATGAATCCACCATCAATCTGTTCACCATTATCAAACAATAACAAGTCTTGATTGACTACCAAACCGCTATCCAACCATTGGATAACCATCAATCATAACCAACATCAACCTCTATTATCATGACCATGAATACTGATGATATAGATAATATCAGTTGCCATACTATATAATAATGATCATGATCATTGGTTGGAAACTCATGATCATTGACTGGAAACCACAAAAAAATGGTCACATAAGCAGTTACCCTTTCCCTACTAGATAAACAGTTTCCCTACTGATTGGTTGGTTCAGGGCTACCACCACGGCTACGAACAAACCCCCCAGTGGGTTCCACGACATATCGCAGTGAACTGGGCCTCGGTATCAATGTCGCTCAGCTCCTCCTCAACGCCTGGCTCGTTTCGGCGCGTTTCAGAGCGCAACGCTTCGACAGCGAAACGGCTTCGACATCAACGACCATTACTCATAACCATCCAATAGTGGTAAAGTATTATATGAAACCATCTATCAATTATCTTAATTAGTCAATTTTCAATAGTCACTCAGATACCATCCATAACCATCAATTAAAAATATTCATAGTGGAAAAACACATGTTTAACGACTCAAGTTGGATTCAAGTAATGTTCGTTGATGTTGTTTTTCAAAAGTCGAAATGACTGGGGATATGAAACGACTTTTAACAATAACGACCCAAGTTACTGAAGGCTTGTATACCCTGCGGTAATCACATATGGCAATGAAAAATTGCTGTTCCCTTTCAGTAAACCATCTACGAAGGCTTCACCAGCGCGCCGAGCTGTGATGACCAAAAGACACAACTCGGGCCGCAAACAAAGAATTCTATGGAAATGGTTAATAGTGGTTAGTACTGGTTAGTAGTGGTTCATAGTATCAGTATTAGTTAGCACTGTTAGATATCATTGTTTCATAGTTGAACACCTGGTAGTGAACACTATCAACCACTAGTTTCGGGTCACGTTCAACTATCAACATGAGTTATCACCTTTATCAACCACTTTCTTCCCCACTATCAACCAATATCAATCCCTATGAATCACCACCACCCACAATCAACCACTATCCTCCCCACTATTGCGTATCTCCATGCTACCATGGAATCAAGTAGCGAAAGCTGCGAAATCAACCACCCTCAACCATCACTAACCACTATCAACCACGACTAACATAACCACCATAAACCACTATTAACCATTACTAGCACTACTAAGCACTACTAACCACTAATAACCACCATCAACCACTACTAACCATTACTAACCACCAGATCTACCACTGGATCCCATGGATCCCACGGATCCACCACGTTGGTCGCGCACCTTCCGCCACGGCCTCCCGCGCGAAGCGCGCGCTCTCTGTGCAGCGTTGCAGCAGGCGACAGCATGCCGCTTCGGCCTGGCTGCGGTGGGGTGGGTCGATTGGTTGGTTGCTTGGTTGGTAAGCCTTGACCATGGTGGGTAATGGTTGTTAACGGCTGGTGAATGGTTAATGCCTGGTGAATGATTGGTTGATGAGTGGTCATGATTGGCCAATCAGTGGTTAATGGTTGGGTAATAAGCCTTGATAAGCAACAATGGTTGGTTAGTGAATGGTTAATAACCAATTGGTACCGGTGATTAACCAACAATAGTGGCTTAAGTGATGATGTTTAATGGTTTTACTAACCAGTCAAACCCAACAAGTATGGAGATATACCATCTAGAACTAGTTGAGGACCAATCAGAGCCAACGAGACTAGTGGGACATGACCAAGAAAAATAGAGAGATCATTAACGTCGAAAGAACACGCTAATTGATTGATTGGGTTATTGAGGCTGGGTGATATTCAACAAGAAGCAAATTAAATGAATTTCTGCTGGATTATTGGTTGGTAGATCAACAAAACGGGGATACACCAACAATGAACTGGGTTTGCCCTCGAATGGCATACACAGCACAAACGATGATCATTTTGCCATACTTCAGTGATACCCCCACTCAAGAAAAGACCCACAAACAGTTCCAACCATGGTAGGGATACAATCTTTGCAAGAATAGCAACACATGTACGTAATTATACAGAAGATTGCATAGACTCCAAGACAAATCCGGACCAAGGAACAGTCAGAGTCATGGATAGACAAGCCACAAGTAAAAAATCATTCAAACTACAACGAGATCGCATGGTTGCTGATGATATCTGGCACTTGTGGCACTGATCCATGCCAACCTTTCTGGGCTCAGTGGCCAGGCAGGGCCAGGTAGGTCAGCCCATCGTCATCCCAGGAAGCCCAGCAATCCCACAGCGATCCCATCCTGTCCCACCTCGGGAACCATGGGCTTGGACAGTTCCAGTAGAAGATCTTCCACCTCCTGGGCGGCTTGTGCCATCATTGGCTGCTCAGATACCTACTCTCTGGTAAACTAACATAGCAACCGAAAATCCACCAAATGGATGTTTTCCCAGGGTTTTCTAACACAATGGTGGATTTACCATTGCCATGTTAGTTTACCAAAGGGTACCAATAGTTTAGCACCCAATAGTTTAGCTACCTACCACACAGTGGCAGAAGATCTTCCACCTCCGGGTTATCAGGTAGCTGAACTAACCCCGTTACGAAACCATAGGAATTGTGACCACTTGCGAACCGTGGGATATCACGTTCAAGCATGATCAACCAGTACCGACCACCACTATCAATCACTTTCGCACGATCAAACTATCATCACTATCATCACTATCATGCTGAACGATGAATAACAAGCGGCAAGCATTGCGTTATCAAGTGGTCATCCTACCAACAACCATCGACAACCATCAATAACAGTGGCCAAAAGTAGTTGGAGTTGTAGTCATCAACCAACGTCAATAGCAATCAATAACAGCTGCCCCCAACAACTAGTTCTACTAACAACTGCTACCAACAACTAGTTCTTGAAGATCACTGAATCATTATGGTTCAATAGGGGATATACCAACCAACCAATGCTCAGTAATGGTTCACTATAGTTGGTTGACTAGCATGATATTCCCTATTGATCACTGAATCATTCTGGTTCACATTCGTTATAGAACCATTATGCTTCACTATAGCTATAGTTAATGAACCTATAGTTCACCCAACCAATCCATACCAACCAACCAACCAATGTTCAATATAGCTGGTTCATGGATGACTAGCATGTTCCACTCATCCCAACCATGATCTCTCCCCGCCTGCCACAGCAAGGGCGCCCTGCGCTGCAAGACCAGCAGCGCTTCCAGGCCCTGGGATGAAAACGCGACTCGAAAGGTGAAGAATGGCACATTGAAATCGGCGGGTAAAGGTTGGCTCGCAGTTGGTTAAACAGCATTGATTACTGGTAGCTTAATGCTTAGTGAATGGTTCGTGAATGGTTAATTAACCATTAACCGTCATTAACCACTAACAACTATTAACCATTAACCAGTAACCAAAGGTTGGGAAATGGTTAGTTAATCTGCTTGGTTGGTTCATGGTTGGTCAATGGTTAGTTATCAATCGCGTTACTAACCATCACCCATGAACCACCGGGACCCTAGACCACCGATTACCGATTCCCCATGTGATCACCCGCCTCCAAGCAAGCCGCCGGTTCACACCCGCGGCCTTGCAAGGGTGCTGAAAATGATGGGGGATCAGGGATCTTAATTGATTTGAATGGTTGGTGAGCATTGCTGATTATAATGGCTGACAATGACGGTTGATAATGGTTGCTCATAATTTATAGTGGTTGATTATAATGGTTGATAATGGTTGATGATAGTGGTTGATCATGGTTGACTATGGTGGATAGTGGTTGATAGTGGTTGATGATAGTGGTTGGTAATGGCTGATGATAGTGGTTGACAGTGGTTGATGATAGTGGTTGATAGTGGCTGGTTGATGATTTAAAAAATGGTTATTGACTATAATGGTTGATTAGAATGGTTGAGAATGGGTGATGATAGCGGCTGATTATACGATGACAGTGAATGATGGACTATGTACGGTATAATGATTGATAATGGCTGATCAATGATACAAAGGATGATTCTAACAATTGATAGATAATGATTTGTAATGTTTCAAGCATAATTGAAGAGTTGGTCCAACAGTAATAGATAAGAATGATTGAAAATTCATGATGGTGAATCATGGTTGATCATTACATTCAAGTGACACATCGGTACAGAATGGTTTGTAATGTTTCATCATAATCAAACTGTTGCCAACAATGGAGTTTAATATTAGTCAACCAACCAATCATTTGTAAATACTAGGGAAATATATAAGATGTTTAAAACCACCAACCAGTCAACCATTGTGGTATGTACCTAGGCAACAAATCTGGTGTTTAACCGTAAATTTCAACCATCCATCAGCTTTACCCAACTCTATAAGCATGGACTAGTAGTTGTTCAAGCATCATTGTCGGTTCTTGATTAGCCACTATTAACCACAACTCAACTATTTTGAGAACAATTGACCATAACCATCCATAACCCAACTAGTTTGAGAACAATTGACCATAACCATTCATAACCCAACTATTTTGAGAACATGGTCAGTACATCCTTAGCTACTATCAACCTTAACCCAACTATTAACTTATGATAACCCAACCAAATCGCTTAGCGAATCTCCTTCCATCATCTTCCATCTGGGTCTTCGCCGCCGCACCTCCACGCTTCGGCACGGACGCTGCAGGCGACGCCTCGGACCTGATGCTAGCACCCCAGCGATGGATGGGGGAAGCCTTGATTTTCAAGCACCAAAATTGGGGAGAGGTCGATATGATGTAGATATGAATCTAAGCTATGATGTAGATATCATGTACAAATATCAACAGTATACCTATCTGTGCAATAAATCTGTGTGTTTAAATTGGAATTACTACTCGGTGTGCTTCAAAACGATGGAGTTGCAGCCTCAATCAGTGTGTTGGTCCACTTAGTTGTAAATCCTGAGTTTCATAGAGACTGTGCCAGTCTACAGAATTGTTGCGAGGCCAATCCACTGCACTGCAGTTCCGAGGGTTCTCAACGACTATGGGTCCATGGGTCACACCGGATCGCACCAAGCGAGCCGCCAGTGCTGGGCATTCCCTGAGATCTTTAGCACAAGATCTGCAGCTGTTCCAAGCAACAAATTCAGCGGAGCAAAACTACCTGCCGACCGAACC
The DNA here is from genome assembly GCA_009767595.1 of Symbiodinium kawagutii. NCBI lineage: Eukaryota > Dinophyceae > Suessiales > Symbiodiniaceae > Symbiodinium > Symbiodinium kawagutii. The sequence goes on from VSDK01020508.1 coordinate 70,695, forward strand.
TTTCTCTGAAATTTCTGCATCGCCACTGTCAGACTTGGTCTCCGCACTGGATACCATTGACAACACTGCGCTCGGGCGACGATGTTGTTGTTGCCTGGAGAGCTAGCACCACGGAGTGACCTTACAAATTGGTTCTTTAATGATTTCACTATACGAATCTCAGATATCTGGTTGTAGGTACCCTGTACCCCCGGCGAATGTTGCACAAATATGCATACATGAGGAAATCCGTTTTTGTTGACATGTGAACTACTGCCTGCTTTTTGGATGGCTGGCTATGACCCATGGAGACAGGGGGAATAACCAACAAAAATCAGGGAATATGCCGATATACCAACTATATCTGGCTACCAAGAATCAAAAAAATGGATGGATGAACATATATGAACATACAAACAAAGACTAGTTTGGTCATTTATGGGATGATTATCAGGCATACAAGTACCGGGTATTGACCGACAACAATATCTTGCTCAATGGAACGGATCTACACAAAACTTTGAGGAACAAGCTCTCTTATCGTGGATGATATGCGGCGGCCAGGGAGCACTGTCACTGTCAGTGGTCAGAAGTGACTCAATAACGACAAATAGTAAGTACAAGTTGGTACATTATACATTCATGGTGCTGTCCCACACAAGTGGGTCGCGGTTCTCCAATAAGCCGTGCAGTTGACACTATCCAAAAAACTGTTGTTTCTAGTTGGTCCAAAATAAACTGTTATTATCAATATATTATATTATTATCCAATAAAGTTTGGTAATCCCTGATCACCCCCTTCACTGTTGGGACCCACAGCTGAGACGTTTCAATGGTCCCCTCAGACCTATGCCCACGTATCGCGATCTCCCTGACCGACCAGTTGCCTACATCTGTTGCAGGCACAGGGGGCACCAGACTGCAGCGTTCTCTGTTTTTTTTGCTGGCACAACGCCGAAATGCAACGCTGAAATCATGCACTCCCCAGCCCAATCGGCCAGGGGTGATGCAGTTTCGCGACATTGCTGGAGATGTGAAAAAAAACTACGGCTGCGTCTGGATGCTACCAATCATAGCATAAAGATGCTGATTTTTCGGAGTAAAACCTCGGTTTCCAGCCAAGAATGGCTAGGGATTCAGCAGATTCGGACTCTGGACAACAGCCAAGTCCGGAAATGGTTTGAACAACATCAGCTATCAGGATGCAGTTTTGTTGCCTCTCAAGTGCTCCTAGTCCAGTTGAACCCAAGTAGCTCAACTGGCGATTTCCACTTCTTGACAACCGAACTCTGACCCCAAAGTGCACACAGAACCTGTTGGTTGGGAGTGTTGCTCGTTCGCTGACCTGGGCATTCCTCCATATCATCACATTGGAAAAGATGCTCTGGTGGTGTCAGTCCCGTGATTTTTTGATGGTCTAGTGGGGCAAATATCATAATATTCCCAGTGGTAGGTTGATGGAAACAGCATGGAACAGCTGGTTTTTGGTGGACACAGACATGAAGTTGAATGGTATGCATAAACCAAGTCATGTACGTGCTGTTACTCAGTTGGCTATGGGTCGATATTAATCAACCAACCAATGGGGAATAATCTCCAACAAGAATAAGGAAAACAATGGTTAATGATGTGGGAACCAGGAAGACTAGGGGTGAACTGACCCACAGCCGGTTGAGGGAGAGGGATACAACGGCTACAACAGTCAGTGCTCAAAGATACCATAGTACGATACGAAAAGATCACCCCTTGTGTCATGCACGCTTCAAAGTGTCCATTGCTTCAACTGCCAGGTGACGTGCACTTCAGCTAGGTACATATGGTTTTTAGCAACATATAATCTATATCATTTCTATCATCTATATATTTATGAATGTTGTGTTATGTAATTTTGAAAATGAAGATATGGAGAAATGGCTGTTTCTAGAGGGATCCCAAGTTCTTGGCTGCCAACTTGTCATCCAGTTGGGAAGATTCTGGGGCGTATCCTCCACGAGATGGACCATGACATCAGTCACTAATTGAACCATTGAACCGATATTGAATAGCAGCAACCACCCTGAACATCCATGAACAATCATCCAGCAGCATATGAACCATCATTGGCATTAAGCTCCACCTGTCCTTATCAAACATCATCTGGCGCACCTGCTCACCAGTGGCATCACTTCGAGGCACTGATCGTACCAGCGCATGAACTCCAAAAAGGCACCGTCGCCGGCCACCTTGATACGCGGACGTCGATGCAGAACTTGCATCAAGAAACATCTGATGGTTTCTCAAGCCATGGGGCACCCCCAAAGTTATGGTTGGTTTTTCTTATATGAATGCTTGATAAACTGGATGAGAACGAGGGGTCCCCCATGAATTGAGAAACACCCATCTGATCAAGGTAGACATCTATCACCTTCAGCTGTTTCTATCATCCTGAAACATCTATGATCAAACTTTCTATCACAGACCTGGACTGCTGTTGGGCAAAGATATGAAGCAGGTAGGTTCATATGCCCACAAATGGGGTCCTCCGTCCTCTGTCAGCAGGTATTAAATGTAAGTGCACAAGTAACGGAGTAACGGCTGTTGATTGTTATAGGTCCTCTTGGAAGTTGTACTGCCAAGATTTAAAAACAGTTACTCATTGTAAACTTGCCCATTCACCAATCACTATGATGGGATACAAGTAGCAGAGTGACCACTTGGCTTATCAGCCATCCACCGGTAGCCATGAACCCCGTTATTGATCAACAATTCTTCACCACCATGAAACAACTCATAGTTCACCACCCCCGGCATTGAGTCCAGACGCCAGCACGGGCTTTTTGTGGTAGACCTTGTTCTCCCACACCTGCCGTCGCCGTCGCATTGGAAAGCATCTTTTCAGAGTTTGGGATGATGCTCATGTCAGACTCGTATCCCGTGGCTAAAGGGGTCCAAATTCCCAGACTACCCCCAAGGTTCTTTTCCAGGAGATTTCTTAACCAAATATAAAAAAGAATAAATCTTTACATAACCATATCTATTGTTTTTCTTAAGCACCCTTTTGAGGCAATGAAATGAAATGAAAAATGAAATATGTGTTTTTTCTGATTGGAGATGAACCCACGCCTCTCGGTCTTGCTCTAAGGCACGTCCACCGATGCAGGCCAGGGCACAGGCGATGAAGCCTCAGCCACAGTGACTCCAACGGCCATGGGGTTCACTGGCGATGGGCGGTCCCTCCATGTAGCCCCCCAACCAATTCGGGTCCAACCAAGGGAAAACCAACCAATTTCGAACCAATCATAAATGTTCAATTTAAATGATTGATTCAGCACACGTGTGAAAACCAAGCCAGCTGACCCAGCTTGTCCGTCATTGACTCACTGATTGTACTTGCGGAATCAGTGAACAGCTGCTACCAGGGTGACATTTGCTATGACCAGCGAGCGCTTGGAGCTGATGACTCGCTGTGGGGGTTGTTCAACAGTCAACGAAGTCTCGAGAGTTGTCGAAATGAAGGGGCTTGCTATCATCTATCTACATAGAATCCTTGAAGACATAGGATCCTTCGACAAGATATGGATACTTCTTCAAGGAAGCACAAGGAAGCTATGTTTTGTGGTGTCATGTCCAGCCAAGACCACAACCCACGTCACGTTTCGCATCAGATCTGCTGTTGTTCCAAGTCACGTGGCACGCAGCTCTCAGCATACCATCTGGCTTCAACGGACTGCTTGAAGGGTTCGATCGGCAGGATGGTCATCACCTGCAACGCTGCCGTTCGCTTGGGGTCACTTGTTGGTAGTCCGGAAAGCGAGTTTCAAAAGGTGTCGCTGTGCAACATAAAGTCCGGATGGTTGAGAGTACTGCAGTTCACCATCAGGTCCAAATCCACACATGTTCTGATTTTTACAAATGGTTTAAGGCTTAAGTGATCTTGAGCCACTCCTGGTCCCTGTCACTCCCACAAGCCCATTGCCTGCCGCAGAACTCCCAAGGGCGTTTTGATGCGGAAGTGGACAATCCTTGGGAGGGCCATTTGACCGAAATGATGTTCCTTGAGCGGTTATGAATGTTTTCTTTTAGATTTTGGATTAGAAATTTCATTAAAAACAAAACAGCCACAGACAACTCAGGCTTTGCAGCGAATGATCGTCTTGGCATTGGAGGACCTCTCTTCATGGACAGTCCTGTTGTGTCATTCGCAGCTACAAAAAGTTCTTTATCAATCAGCCCAACCCATCAAGCATCCACTTCGGTTTGCTATGTTCCTTTCATTCCAACTGATTCTTGTTGGCAAACCAATGTTGTTTACTCATGTTGAATGCCATCCTCTTAACCAAACCCAACCCAACCCAACCAACCCCCCCACCAACCAACCAACCCCGACCTGGTCCACCCCAAGCAACCAACCCCAACCACCCCGACCACCCCAACCACCTCAAGCAACTTGTTGCCACCCGTTGCCACCCCGTTGCCAAGCATCGTAGGCCCTTCAAAGGTCACATTGGTTTCGATGCACTCAGAGATGGTCGCAGATAAGGGCACCTCGGCCGCAGCTGTGCACCGACCCGTGCGGTGCTGTTTGGACCAACGATGAGAGTGGGGAATCAAAGGTTCATTGTGGTATTTGATAATGATGGTTAATCCTGATGATTAATCCTGATGATTAATCATGATGATTAATCCTGGTGGTTAATCATGATGATTCATCCTGATGGCTAATCATGATGATTGATCAATGATGATGAATATTGGTGATGAATATTGATGATTTATCAGGTCATGATGGTTCACCACTATCGTGAATAATCATAGTCTATAATGGTTTCTTAGTGTTTTTTGGTGGTTTCAACGATGATGGACCATGGTTGACCGTGGTTGGTAATGGTCAATAATTACCATGTACTGCCATTCCTTGGTCGATAAAAACTTTGTAACGACAGAGTAAGGTTCGCTTTGCATGATACGATCGGGGCCAATAGTGGCTGATAGTGGTTCATGATGGTTCCCGATGATGCTTGATAATGCTTTGCAAAGCTAGTTAGGAATGATACTAACTGACAATGACAATGGTTATGCTATGTAATAACAGCTTCATCATACCGGTTGATCACGCGGATTCATGACCGACACCAATCAACAAGCATCCAGGTGTCACCCCATTCACCCCTGGCTGCCCAGCAATACATCACCTCTGATGGAGGATGACGACGCACTACCAGTTGGTTCATGGCCTCTCCTGGGGGCCACCAGTGAAACCATCGGATTGACCGAAAAAAATGGGCACCCCCGGTGACACCATCACAGCTGCTTCAACTGCTCTCAATTCGGTGTCAAAATGGTTTCCTGGCAAAATGATCATTTTTTGGTGGCTTATCGGTTACCATATTTTGGCACATAACCAATTCCACGGCATTCACGGCACGCTGGGAAATGCGTCTCGGGCACTGGAAGCCGAGGATGGCCAAAGAGGAACAGCCCGTGCGTCCTGCGAACACGCGACCTGCTTTGGACGCCAAATTTGCCATGTGGAGATAGGGATGGTTCTGGACAATAATGATCAACAATGTTTAATGATGGTTGAGTCAGTTGAGCGTCAATACCAAGCATCCACTACTTTTGAACACCACTTCTGCTCATGTTTGGGATGTGAACAGGAGAGGCAGCTGGGATCACAACATAATACAGAGCGCTACAGCCATAATCTCTGGACATTATGATGCCTATGACCCATGGCCCATACCCTTCCCTCCGAGGGGTGACTGACCAGAGTGTCTGTCAAAAATTTTGGCCGAAACCTCGACTCGAAGCCTTGTTTTGGTCCTTCACATGTGTAGGCTCCCAGACTTTGCTAAAACAAGCTAAATATATATTTTAATAATTTTAATATGTTCATCTTCAAAATGCTTGCCTAACATGTCTGCAACGCTTCTTATACGAGAATGGTACTTGGTCATATCATCCGTGTGTTTCTCAGCCATCTGCTTGTACTGTTTGGACCCAAAGAAGAAGGACGACAGCAGCAACGACGACGACGACGACGACGACGACGACGACGACGACGACGACCACACCAACAACAACCACAACAACAACAACAACAACACAAACAACAAACAACAAACAACAAACAACAAACAACAAACAACAAACAACAAACAACAAACAACAAACAACAAACAACAAACAACAAACAACAAACAACAAACAACAAACAACAAACAACAAACAACAAACAACAAACAACAAACAACAAACAAACAACAACAACAAACAAACAACAAACAACAAACAACAAACAACAAACAACAAACAACAAACAACAAACAACAAACAACAAACAACAAACAACAAACAACAACCAACAACAACAACAACAACAACAGCAACAGCAACAGCAACAGCAACAGCAACAGCAACAACAACAAAAACAACAACAACCATAACAACCACAACCCCAATAATCACGACCGCAACAACCACAACTGCAACAACCACAGCCACAACAACTCCAACCGCAACAACCACAACCACAACCACCACAACTATGAATGAGTTGGTTCCTACATATTCCTCCCACAGTTCTACTCTGCGCAAAAGATCAGCAGTCCTCTCTTCAAAGGAAGCCATGTGCCACTCGTCCCTCAACACTTCATTCACAACCTGCTGGGGTTGCAATTGCTGAGAATCAGGAATCGCCACTGCACCTGCAATGTCCTGGAACATATTAAACAACCCAATACACTGGTTATGTTTGGGTCTCTCTGATGTCTTCATCAAACCAATGTACTGCCTAGTTCTGGTTTTTCCTGATGTTTGACAAATAAGTTTGATAAAAGAGGAACAACCCTGGTTCGTATCAATCCAACTGATGCACCTTCAAACCTGGGTCTTGAACAACAGCAGATCAATCGGTCAAAGTCTGTGTCCCAGAGGGAGGGGATGGTGAAGATCTTGAGCTACTCATTTAACGCATGATTGCCATTCAGTTTTTTAGACATGTTTTTGAAATATGTTTAAAAAATTAGATATATATGTTTTTAAAAATATTTTACACATGTTTGCCATTCCAAGGGCTACTTGTCATGGTCTCTCTCTGCTGCCCAGCTGCTCCTTTGCCATACTCCTGCGTTGCAGTGTGATCTGCAGTCACGAACTTCTCCAGCACTGGCAACGGCAAGGGCGCGTGGAGCGTCTTGAAGTGGTAGGGGTCTGCACTGTTCCTCGTGGCGGGCAGGGCACCTGGCCACTGCCCCAAGAAGCCCAGTAGACATGATGCGATGTAGGGGTGTAGAATCATGATTAGCATATTTTGGAAATGCTACTCACAATTTTGCCAAATCTTCTATTTTAAGAAGATGATGTAGAATAATGATGAGAGCATGTACAACAAATACAAAAAAAAATTCCATGATCTCTACTCTCCCCGCCCGTTAACAGTGCAGAAATATGCATCACGATTTTCAGTAGCTACTTGTAGGGATCCCAAGAAAAACCCATGAAGGTTCCACTTCACTTGGGGGATCACCCAACGACCCGTCGTGACTCCCCAGTGAGATCCAAAGCACATGTGCATCTCGCAGCAGTGCTGGTCGAACTCCATGTGTCGAATGGCTGCGAGATAGAAGGAACCCTTCCTGAGCGTTGCAGCTCACGACGAAAAGGCCGCTTGACCATCCCAGAAAATCCTCGTTAGTTTGATGACTGGTAGTAAGCAGCAAGAACGAATATAGCCAATGACACTACAGACGAGTCATAATAAGTTATATGACTGGTATTGTGGTAGAGTAAAGGAGTAGGAATACTTTACTGTTACTAGTAACCAGTCTGTTACTCTAACTAGTCATATTAGTGAAGTGGTTGTAATCACAAATGATTGCAGTGGCCATGACAAGTTCAATGATGAACCAGTGATATCCTGACTGCTGAAAGGATTTGGAGTAACTACTTACACAACTGAGAGCTACTCACCACAACCTTTTCTGGTACACACCAATGCAAGAAACCCACTGCAGTTCCACAACCTTGTTACCCATCAGTACTAAGCAATACTCAGCATCAATCAACAGCCGCGCAGTCCTGCCATCAGGAGTATCGTCTTTGGCTGACCCATTGCGGGCTCAATGTACTTAGCCATAAAACTTGTGTGTTTGAACTGCTTCCGAACCTATTGCTGATGGTGATGTATCACAACGGTCAATCATGGTTCCTGGTGGTCGGCGACCAGCAATCTTCGAGCACCGGCTGGGTTCTATCGGCAGCTTCACAAACAACGAACAACAACCACAAAACCACAACAACCACACCAACAATCTCCAACATTATCGACAACAACCAGGGCAACAATAAGGACGACAACGAGGGAGAACGACCAGGACATGGACAACGGCAACGACCACGACAACCACGGCAACCATAACAACCACACCCACACCACCACCACCACCACCACCACCACTCTTTGACCACAACAATGACGAGGACAGCAACTGCAAGGGTAACGGCAACTGCAATGGCAATGGCAACCACAGCAACAGCAACAGCCGCTGTATCGCATCAACAGCAACAGCATGAACGACAACAGCATGAACAGGAACAGCAACCGCAACAGCCATGACGACTCTAGCAACCTCGACTTCGACAAGTAGGAGGAAAAGATGCAAGACGGAAAGGATTCTGCAACATGACAGAATGACAGCAGCTGACCTAGGTATCCCAAATCCAGTGCTCGCAGCAAATCCAAGTTTCTGCAGATCTTCCTCCAATTTCTCATGGCAGGTCAACTCCCATTGTGGAGGACGACCTATCACACACAGACTGGTACGGATTCGCTTTTGCTTTGAATCATGGCAATAACAAATACATCACTGGCCTAAAATCGACAACAGCTGGACATCTTGAGTTTGATTTCTGATACTGGCACCAGATGCCCGGCACAAGCCATGGCTGGATGCTGTCGATTCTCTGCGTACCCACTGGAGATGCAGGCCTTCAGCGTCGAACCAAATGAAGACTCGCTCCAAGTGCTCTCGTACCTGGAAGGGGCCAGTCCAACCAACCATCCAACCAACCAACCAACCAACCAATCCAACCAACCATCCAACCAACCAACCAACCAATCAACCAAGCTACCTACCTACCAACCAAGCCACACCGCTATCTACAACTTGCCAACCAGCAAAGGATGAGATGTTGGATGGTTCGCGTCAGCTGGTTCTGAAAAGCAACTGCCTAGCCTCATCACTGCCTGGTTCTACCGAGCTTGTCTCAGCGGTCCCCGCCTCATAGGCCAAGAGCTTGGAAGATGTTGGCATCTCGCGGTTGCAGTTCCGATAGGGAACCTTTACACACTCGCCTGCCCGAGACTCGGCTTTCCCAATCCGTCCAGGATGGTTGCCAATTATATAATACCAATGAAATTGTATACCAATGTAAAAATACCAGCTATCAATCACATAGGTAACTGGAACAGTAGAAGGTAGTTTCACTGAGATCAACTTGGCCACAAATGACACATGCTGTACACCTCCACTCATTGGTTTCCCTGAATGATCAGGACTTGGAATGGTTGGAGGGAATCCCATTTGTGGATGTATCCAATTTGACTTTACTGCGTCAGCTCTAGAAACGGCAAAATCTGCCATGGTATGTCATTACATTGTCATGCAAATGATCTCCGGTCCAAAACGGCGAGGTGCCGATGTCGCTTTCAGCTTCAAGTATTGTTTCTTGCAGAGTACATGCAAGGTACATTGTCGTCGATTCGGAGTAACCAAAGGATGAATCAGTGGTTGCCGCCACCCAAGAACAATGCTGTGCCTCAAATAGATCCTTGAAGTGTCTGGATTGTCCAAAACTAAACATGCCACTTAGATGTCCGTCGAGGGTATGTCGAAATGGGGGAGCCCGCTAAGTTGGGAGGCTGCTAGTGCAACTGTGGACACACAGTACTACTGTAGAAGGATATTCATCAATGTTTGGTGGTCTTGTGAAGGAGCCTTTTCACATGAGGCATTTGCAGTGAGCCCAGCAGTTTCCAAAACCAATGGGTAGATGAAGCCACTGGATCAACCTTCAACAAACATGCTGCTAAACCTCTTGTGCGTGTCCTATGTATCTGCGTGCTCTATGACCATGGTTCACTACTTCATATCATCAGATCACCTGGAATAGCCGCATAGCGTTATCAAGAAATACCCCAAAACTAGTCTGTCCTACCCTGATAAGACGCCACAACCCGAGTTTCATCCCCATCTGGCGCCTGCAGCATTGAAGGACCAGCCGTGGAAGGGGCACTGCAGCAAGTTGCCCACTACGCCGCCACCGCCCAAATGAGCTCCCATGTGGGGGCAGAAGGCATGGACAACTCCCACCTAGAGCAGGACTGACTTGGTGGCTTCAGGGTTCGCAGCGAACCAGACCGGATTGCAGAATGGTTCATCATAGCAGCCAGTATCAACCATAATCACTCCTTATCAACCCTTGTGAACCAAAGGGTTCTCATGCAAATTGCTTTCAATCATCAGAACAGTAGGTTCCATGAACCGAGTAGTGTGACCTGCCGTCTTGACACGCCGAAGAAATCCGAACGCCATGTCGGATGTCGGATGTCCTCTGCAATTTTGTCAGAACAGAACCTGGAAGTGTGATTTTGCCAATGATCATACGTGTGTGTGTGTGTGTGCGTGTGGCTATGTAGGTTTGCATGTGTTTTTGTTCTGCATTTCTGCATCGTGGTATGAAATGGATGTACTGGATGTACTGTAATGGATGTCATGTATCATGTCCATGTTGCGTGCGCAATGCAGCATATGCAATTGCAAGGTATGTATCTATATATACAGGTGTAATCTATGTCTGGTGTGTATGCTAGGGGTGTGTGGGTTGTATGCGTTATTGGATCTTACTATGAGACCCCTTCACCATGCCTGCATTGTGACTCCATTGTGACTCCATTGTGACACGCCACTCACCTGCAACACAGCCGGCCTTGCCATCCTCTCCACGAAAGGCGACCATGTAGGTGCCGAGGGCGGAAATAGATTTCACCTGTCCTCGAGGCGCCACAACCTCTACTTGGGAGATCTTCATCAATGATGTGCTTCGAAAAGAATTATGAATTCCCCAAATTCCCCACATCTGCCGTACATCATGAGCATGATGCCCGTGATATCATGACGTGGTCTTGTGATGCACCATCGGAAGAATCAGCCTCGACCTCCATAATATCCCTTTGTCCGTGCAAAACGTAGACTGTCCTTCCCTAAGAATCAGCCTTCAACACCGGGCGTCCATCAGCTAAATCGGTGGCGTTGCACACACAGTGCCAGCCATTGGGAAAACCCGGTGGAAACATCTTCGCGCGAAGTGCCTGCAGGTGAGACCACACAGTTGCAAACGAAAGTTGTGCAGCTCAACCTGGGATTATTTACACGACCCTGGCTACAGGGGGCCCCGGAAACCTCTGGAGGTAGCAGTTGTCATTTCTCAGTTCAGCTCTCAGCGAACATTGTTCGAAGCAAGTTTTGGTTCGTGACTTTGTTGTCCATAGCCATGGTGCTACAGACATGTGCAGAAAGTATGGACAAACCCTAATCAAACCTAGACACAGAACACACCATGACCAGAGATCGAACATGTCATGGACATTTCCACGTCACTAGTCCAGCATGGCGAAAAAATCACCATGAGATCACAATAGAAAACAAATCACAAAGTCACCTGTACCAAGTTCTGATGGCACACTAGTGCACCGGTACGACCAATCCCAACAGTCATGCATGAAGTTTTGTGTCTTGTGAGGGTCTCCCTTTCCGGGCCTTAAAGTGCTTGGACTGGTGGTCGTGGTAATCTTTGGTGCGCTTGCGCACTGGCATCAAAGCAATCCTGAGCAGAAAATCCCACCTCTGAACCAAGGCTCGCAGTGTCCAAAGGTAGGTCGTAGTCACTTGCATGGAAAAGATCCTCTCTATTTCTGCCTTTTAACTACAAAGCTTTTTAGAAAAAAACAACCGCAAGGTTCTGCATTGGATTTGTTGGGTGCCTGAAAGGGTGCGAAAGAATCACCTAACCAAACCACCCAACCAACCACTGGGTATTTTGATGATGAAACTGTCTCCACTGAGCCCCAGCATCTGATAGAGGCCCGCTGCCAATGCTGCGGCAGACAGGCGCAGGCCCCATTTCCGAAGCTGCTCTTTGTCCACGAAACGAAGCAGGAGTCTGCCCAGCCCCACGGTGGTACCCAAGCTGGTCGGGGGGTGGAGGGACATAACAGGGGATCACAACCAACAACAATAGCAGTGCAACAACAATCATGAACTATACTGCCTCTGTGAGGTTCTTCGTAAATGGCGGCACCGCCAAATGGTTGATTCAATGGTGCTACCATCATTTATAGACACCTGCATCTACAGGTAACATCTCCTTATTGTGCCACGTGTTTGCTAGTTTTGCCGATTTGGATGCTGGATAGGTCCCCCCCATTCTTCCCCGACAGTTGCATGATCTCCCGACATTGTTACAAACATGACGATGATTTAAAGATTTAGCAAAACTAACCAACACTGCTGGTGATTTGGTTGGATTCACCAAATCGATAGGCAAAAACATCAAATAAAGGTTCTGATTGATAACCAGCACTTGCTGATGATTGGTTCTTCCCCTAGGTTCTATCCCAAAAAAGAAAACACGGAACAACCTTCCCAAACCATGGCACCTTGGCAACAGCTCGGTGCTGCGCTGCATGTCACATGGCTCCTGCAGGACTTCGAAGGGTGCAGCAGGTCTCATTTCAGGTGCATCCCATAAATCACCACTCTAACGTTGCAATGTCCCACGGGTGTTGGCAGCTGGTATGTCCCCTGTTCAACTGTGGGGTATTCTCCCCACCATGAACATCCATTAATCAGCTAGTTCACCATTCGCTGGTACCCAGTTCACCATTTCTTGGTTGGTACCCCCTATCAGCCATTAACCTCCATTCAACTGTTGGTTATTCTCCCCTGTGAACTAAGCCAGTTCACCATTCGTTGGTTGCTACCCACGACCATCCTCCCATGACCACCCCGCCACCCTGGGGGTCTCCTCCAGCAACGCCAGAGCCGTGAAGCCCAGGGCAGAGGTGCCGATCCATGGCCAGCAGCTGCGCAACCACTGGGGATCCATGGCGCGCACTACCGTGACCCCTGAGGGCTTGATAGGGTCTGAGGGGATGTTAAGCTGGTGAATCAGCTGGTGAAGATGGTTAGATATGGGCTACTTGACAAAGCTTGGCGATGAGTACTGATGGTTTGATAGCGACTGATTGGTTGTTTAGTCGATAGCTAGTGAGTGATTGGCTCGTGGTGAAAGATGGGAGAAGCAGCTGTTGCGAAGGCAGGATGAAGCTCAACACGAGTAGGAAATCCATCGCTTGCCTGGGGTATGCCCCACCGGGCTCACATTTTCCATGAATCCTGTAGCTTGACGAATCGCCGTTTGGAGAACCCAAGAGGTCACCTGAGGTGGCAAGTTGCCAACCATGACGAATAGCTGTTGGCCATCATCAAACCTTAGTAAGCCATTAGTCATCAGCAATTGAAGGCATCGGGTTGGAGGTGAAGTTGGGGACCCAGATGAACGTTTTGTGCCCCATGTTGCACCATTGCGACTTTCCATGAAATGGGTCACTCTCTGCATGAGCGGGGCAAGTACCCAACGCTCCAGCTGCAAAGCCGAAACAGGAGACAGGTTGGAGGCGACCAAAAAACCGGGTCAGGAATCTGTAAAAATGGCCGTCTTTGTCAAGCTCTTCTACCAATCATGCCATCGCTTAGTGTGGATCTAGGCTTGAAAACCTTGCAAACGTCCCACCATCTCATCATGCTTAGTTTCAACACTCGTCACAGCCCCACAACTTGCCGAAGAATACCCAACATCCGCTGCCAACGTGTTTGATCAAGGAGGTTCATTTCAATAGGAAAGGTAGTGGCTGCCATCTTCGGTATCTCCAAGTAGTTGAGAATACAAATGTCAAGCGGTTCATAGTTTGAGGGTACAAACTTGTATGCCTTTGTACGCCTCGCATCTGAAGTTTGATTTCTGGGAGTGAATCACTTGCGAGTTTACTTCTCCAATCAATTTCGATCTTCCAACTCCCGACACTGCCTCGGAGGCAAAAGGCTGTGCATTCGGCGGTCTGATGGCGATGGCAGGGCAAGGGCACAAGCCGCAAGCGGTGCAAATTGTGGAAATCATCGGCCAAAACTATCAAAGAACAGTGTGCAGAAACCCACTGGGATTTGAGTAAGTCATGGACAGGGGCAATTAGCTATTAATCAAATCCAACTACCAACAGCAAAAGGTCGCTATTCCCATTCCACAGGGGTTGATCAAAATCTGAATTCAGCTTCGAGGGATGAAGTCGCCCAAGGAACCAAGGAAAAGCCAAGTTCCTTACTTGCATGGACCACCAAGGAACCAGAAGAAAAAACTGCGGATGACCACAAGCCACTTAAATCACATACGACAAATGAGTGAGATATATCATATATCCAAAAATTTTGGCGACGATGAGTTCAAAAAGCCTTGGGTTCGAAAGTTGAACCTGCCACAGCTTGACATTTCGCCGACAAAGCTGATTTTGAGGCTCAGCGTTGGTGACCCCGGACGCAGGCAACAGTCATCTATGCTTGTCTATATGGTATCCCATGATTGATCAATCAACAAGAATCATTTGGATGAACCGTCTCATGAGCTGATCCAAACATGTTTGAATTGGTTGTGCAAGTCCTCAGTGAGCTGAGACTATCACCGCTTGAGCAGTCATCCATCGCTAATTGTTGAGCTTGGGATGTTGAGAACGGAAAAGGCCATCCCATGACTAAGCAGACCAGGAAGTCAGGACTCCCACCAGTCGCGACTGAAGCATGGCCATTTTTTCATTTCTGATGCTCAAAAGTGTGGCCATGTGACCCAGCCCCAAAACACCGGCTGCTCACGAGTCCTCAAATGCTGAACCCTGAGGTCTGTGATGGCGAATGTTCACAAAGAGGCATCCTATCCTTACCTCTCATGCATTGGCCGGGCTCCCTTTGTAATGGCAGATTCAGCTCTTGGTGAAACCCCCTAGGTTTGATGGGAAATCACAACCTAATGGTTAAACTGACGGTGGTTGGTTCATCGAGAGGTGGATCTACGATTATATAATGGCCATTCCATCATCATCCCTCATCGTCAACCATCATCAACTAGCATCACACATCAACATCCATCAACCTTCATCAACTATTCATCAACCATCATCAACCACCATCATTCTGTGTGTCGTATCCCCCCGCTGCCGCCTGGGTGGGCGGCGCGGCCGGCGACGCCCGGCGCTGGCTCCACTACCTCGCGCCTGGGGAAGCAGTGGCGGAAGGAGTGTTCCCATCCCAAACTTCTGCTGAGGTCGTTGTTGGGTTCGCCTAAACCACCAGCTGCTGGGTCAGCATTCGAGGTCACCATAGTCTCCCAGCTGGGAGCCCGCTGTGATCATCAACCATGGTCGACTAGCAGAAACCAGCACCCATCAAGGACCATCACTAAGCATCACCCAGTCCTGGACCCTTGACCAGCGATCTGCAACCATGACCAGTCCTAAACCATCACCGACTCGCAGTTCTTGACCATCATCACGATATAAACCGACTTCTTGACCCCGGTTAAACAGCTCCACTAACGATCATTCGCCGCATCAGTTTTCACTCCGTCTCAGCACACCACCTTGGAGGACGAAGAAGGTGTCTCGTTCATGACGCGGGAGAAGAACTCCTGACGTCCATAAATCGTTGGGTACCCTGGCTGCATCAAGGCTTCATCAACCAACAAGAAGGATTTTTGTTGTTGACAAATGGTTCATTTAAGGGTTGAGCACGAATTCATGGTGAATTGATGGCTAATGATAGTTAGTGGCAATGCTTGATGATGATGGATTATGCAGGATAACAAGCAACATTGGGAATATGATGGTTAAACACGAGACCATTAAACCATCATGCTTGATGCTTCACCAAGAGCTGTTTGTCGTAAACGGCTTATGGTGTTGGAATATGGACATTCCATTCTCAGATGGTGTCACCAATAAAATCACACAGATTGAGCCAAACAAATGTCTGAGTTGCCCATGGAAGATAACAACAGGAGCTTCGCATAGTTCCGAGTCCGTACAATTCCACCGTAGCTTTCATGACCGAAACCCTGATGTCCTGGTGTCCCCAAGTGATATCGAAAGGGTTGAACTGACTGGCTAGGAGGGATCGTCATTTGCTGCGATCAAACACCTGGCAGTAGATTAGCCAACAAATAGTCCAACCTTAAGTCAGCCAACAACTAGGCTAGTAGATTCACCAACCTGCTAGAAAACCCCTAGGGAAAAACAACCCTCGCAACGTTACTCGAACATTCCCAGATCTGCCGTCCATGGTGCATCCGCCTGGCCTGTCGCGCCGCATCGTTGAGCCGCCGGCGCTGCGCGAAGAGCGCTGCCAGCTGGGCGTCCTATGGCGCCACGGGATGGGCGACGGGTCATGCCATGGAGGAGCCATGGTGAAGTCATGGAGTTGATGAAGGTGGTAAGGATGGAATATGGTTGGAATATGGTTGGAATATGGTTGTATATCTATATCTATATATATATATTGATTTATGTTTATGATTTATGTTTATGATTTATGGTTGGAATTGTGGATGGCTGATGGTTGGAAGATGTTGGAATGGTGGTGGGCTTCAATTCTTATACCAATGGTAGAATTGTTACTATGACGTTTCATGAGGGTTGTGGTTGATAGCTATCTGATCATTGATGATGGTGAATGACGATGGTTAGAGTCCTTGATGAGTCGACAACATGGGTTGATATGTGTTGGTGAGAAGTGATTAGCAACGATAAAAAATAATCAAAAATGAGCACAGTAGCAGAATTGTGCAGTTATTAATCACTTATATAATATAAATTGTGGTCCATGGTTGGTCGTACTAGATGGGTTAGCAAATGGATCATGAACAATTGGTGCTGATAATGCGGTCCTGATGGTAGAAGTGGTCCGAAATGACTCGTCATAGTGGGCAACAATGGTTGGGGATGGTCAATCATATATGATTGGGAGTTTCTTAAAATAGAGGACCCAAAAAATGGTTGGCTTACTGCTTGAAATGGAGGATGGTTTGGGTGTGCCTCTATTTTGACAATCGTAAATGAAATGGCTCTCATAATCGCCCGCGATTGATGATGCTCCAGCTGCATTCTGGTGGGTTGATGATGATGCTTCATGATGATTGCTCACTAGTGACAATGGGTCAGTGGTGTCATACTTTAGTGGTGGCCCGTGTTGATCCATGCGTGTGATGGTTGGTAAAGTGACAAATGATGTCTGATCATAAGTATTACAAGGTTCAATGATAGTGGATGAATCAACCGGACCCTTAAGCACTGAATCAACAGCCCCGATACGATCACCAAATGTACTCACAGTTCAGTTGTTGGACAATTTGGAAGAGCTTCCCACAGCTCCTGAGCCGCATGGTTTCGCAAATTCCTCCTTTCATTTTTCCCAACAGGCGTCTGAATCTGTCATCTTTTCATATCTTTCCCAACAGGCCTCTGAATCTGCCAAAATTCATGACAACAAAACTCTCAGACCCGATCGCGCTTTGGCCGTTACCCAGTAGCATGGCCCTCAAACAAAAAAAAGTTTCGTCAAGATATCTTTTTTCGAGTGGTTGCCAGTGGTTACCTCCTTACCCATGTTTTTCAAAAAAGAACAACTTGCTGCGGGAAGCATCCCACCGGGCACAGCACGTCTCCTCCGAGTCATGACATAGCACCGGCATAGCATCATGGCCAAGGGCCAAAGGACTTGCTTGCTGTAGTGTGCTGAAGGAACCATTACATGGTGGTTTCTAAAGCCATAGGGAACTCCTAAAAATTGCTGGTTTAGTACTATGAATGATTTCTATCAATTATGATTTTGAGAAACGCCCACATGAGTCTTCATCCAAGGACTCGTCCTTTAAGCTGTGGTCAACATCTGATTGGCGGTCAGTAAGCTGATTAGGAATGAGTAACAGATGATGCCAACCAGACAGTTGGATAGACCCAGCTACATGGAATGCCTCACAGATCGTCCAAAACCTTTTGGCGAGGCTAATCTAAGATGTCCATCTCCTAACTTGGTTGCACTGTGGACTCACCCAGGCAGACTCCTGCTGTTGCGCGGACTTTCAGTACGCCATAAATTTTGATGAGGCAGAAAGCCATGATTTTTGAAGTCTGACAAAGATCTGCCAGTGTGAAGCCAAACTTGGGATGATCAGGTACCTTGTCTGCCTCACCAGGTGAATGCGCTTGCTTCAGCTCGCAGATGTTCTTCTCAGCTCAAATTGCGTCGACAAAGAAGGTGCACAAAACACAGAATCAACTGATGGTTAAGCACAGGATCAAGTACTGCATAAGAACCGCCCATTCATGGTGGATCATGTCTAATTAGAAGGGACGATGACCAAGGAGAGTCGACTGCGTATCTCCTCGAAGTGCTGAGGCAGTGGCTGAAACCCCACGAATTCCTCTCCATTGATTTGTCACATCAGCAGCCCTGAAATTCCCAGAACGGATGATGGCCTACAACCTGGCCTAGCTGTCTAATCAGTCTAAATCGTCTAGCTCCGCAAAATTCGACCAGATAACATCTTCATCCAAAAGAAATCAAGTGCTTCGCTACAGCACAAGGACCGGCTCCTTTTTTCCCGTGTGGCATCTGAACTCCTGTTGTGGTCCAGCCAGCTCAGAAGGGTAGCTGGTAGCAGTCCTTCTCCTTACCCACTGCACCAAGACTGCGAAGGGTTTGCCAGTTGCTCGTGACAGCACGAAGGACTGCCAGCAACAGGGCCACTTGCATCAGACTTCGGAAAGTGAAGATGCACTTCGTCCCTGCAGGCTTTGGAGGCTCCTCATAGACATGAAGCACTTCCTTGGAGGTCCAAGCAATCGGTTGCACTGGAGCTGTGGATTCCACTGATTCTGTGGCCGCCAACTGCAAGCGTTGCACTGGATCCACAGACACCTTCTTGTCGAGCCAATGGGGTGGAGTCAATGACTTAGATTCTTCGACCAGGTGGGGAAAAGGGCACTCGTTGGGGAAGGCAAAGTGCAACCATTCAGAGAACAGCCGGCCGTGAAGCGGAACTTCTCCACCGTTTTGATCCGCGATTTGCTGAAGTCTCTCTGCCATGGCCCTTGGAAGCTCACGGGGTCCATCCACCGTGGCGGAAGACATGTTGCCCACCAAGCGGAGTAAATGCATTGGCTCCGCAGTGGGAGATTGAAGCTTGACCTCCAGCTCGTTCAAGACACCTGGCCACTGATCAACCCCCGGTGTAGAGAAGTTTGGTAGTAATAAACCAAGAAGACTGGGTTGTGGAGCACCAAAATTAACGTGTTTAGACAACTGGAAATGAGCTAAGGTTATCTGAGGGTTGTGGTCTTGTTAACCCGCGCCCACCTTCGCACTCACTGAGACAACATACCGAGTAGTAGGTTGTTGAGGCAATGCAATTTGAGGGTCCTTGCAAGTAGTTGGCGATGCGAACCCTGTTCTCTTCATCAAGAGCACCAACCTGCTTCAGGTACGGGATGGACTCCGTGAATTGGTACTTGGTGTCACCCACGCGACCATAGAACCTGCCAAGGGGGATTCGACCATCACCGTCAGCATCCAGATCCATCAACTCCCCCTTCATCTGCTGACACTCCATGTTCTGCCACTTGCCATAGCCGTGCGCCAGCTCTTCCACAATTTCAAGGGTGTCCTGAAGGCAAAACTATGGCAGCCATCCACGTCATATCAAACCGTCTGATATCTTCATGCACAATTTTAAGTGGAAAGAATAGACACTTATTAACCATCAACCATCGATATAATCATCAACAAACATCGTTACAGTAACCATCATCAACCATCAACTGTATAACCCCTGATTGACTGTCATGAACCATCAGCACTGCACCTGTTTTATCCACAAATGGCAATCCAAAATGAGACATTTCAGATAATCTGATAGGTGCATTAATTGTGTCATTAACCAACTTGCAACTGGGGATACATGGCAGTTACATCCACGATCATTTCGGGTTTGGCTGATCAACCAGATTCCGCCCTTGCTCCTGGAAGGTGTACTCCGGCTCCACAAATGGATTGGTCTGATGCTGCTTGGCAAAGTTGAAGTTCAGAACTGCATCCCTCTGAAAGTCGTCCAAGATGGGCCACTCATCCCCTTGTGAGATACGGGCCTTCAGGGATCGGTGCAAGGAAGCATCCGACAAGTTGCCCTTGCTTCCCAACTGGAAGAGGAGGAGGTACGAGGTCAGAATCTCGTGGACACTGCTCTGTTCCACTGTTCCAAGCATGCTCGCCCCGTTGAAGACATAAGATGCACGCAGAAGAGACAAGGACTCATCGAAGATCAACCTCTCCAAAGCCGCAATCATGGTCACCACGTCGTTCAAGGAGAGGCCGTGATTGGAACGGCGGGCTTCCAGCAAGGACTCAACAAGTGCTGGAGCCTTGTCTTGGAGGATGTTCACTTCCTGGATCTCAGAGACCACAGCTTGGTTTCCATGTGGATCCAAGCCTTGAATGAGCCAGCCATGCTCCTTCATGAAGTAGGTGTGTACCAAGTACCGCACCCCTTTCGGACTCAACCGTCCCATGTCATTCTTTGGCAGGGCCTGAAAGGTTTGCCACACGCATGTTTCAATGCGAGCTGCACGCTTGGTAGCGGCATCATCGCCATCAAGCAGCGCTTGCATAGCGCTCTGCAAACCCGCCTGCACTTCCTCCACGGCGATGGTACGGCCGCCGCTTTCACTGGCACCTCGCATGCTGCTGCCTTGGATGGTTGGCAAGGAAGCAAGAAGG
Source organism: Symbiodinium kawagutii (assembly GCA_009767595.1). Classification (NCBI taxonomy): domain Eukaryota; class Dinophyceae; order Suessiales; family Symbiodiniaceae; genus Symbiodinium; species Symbiodinium kawagutii. The sequence continues at coordinate 91,586 of VSDK01020508.1, forward strand.
AGAAAGCCACATCGGATCATCATCATGATAGGAAGAGTAGAACTTGGAGCTCGCCGGAAAGGCAGCTGTCAAGAAAGGCCTGATGAAAGGTTTGAGCGAAGCTGCAGCACAGCAATTTTTTTGCACCCGCACGTACTCATCTCACGCCAAGAACTTGCACCTCTGAAATACTTGCAATATTGAAGTTGTTGGGTAGATATGAACCCCCCCCCGTCTGCTTCCAAAAGTTTCCCCTTGCAATCTCTGGACTTGTTCCTGGATCTGTCTCAGCATCCCAAAATATGGATGTTTCCCAAAATGAGGCTATCCTGCTATCCTTGATTAGTCGGCCCAGTACGGGCCCGAGCTGACCCTAGCAGTCTCAGCACGGCACGGCTTTCTTTTTCGCAGCGGCACGGCTGCGGACGGTTCATTCCGCTGGCAGGCGGTCATCCTGGCGAAGCGATCATAGTCACAAACAATGCCTATCAATGATGGGTGATGAACAAGACCTGTGCTCAATGATGGATAATGATGGGCAATAACAAAACAAGAAGTATTAATCATGACTCCTAATGGACAATTGGATAATGATGGAAAATGATGCTTGATGTTTGATGGGTCAATGGCGATCAATGGGAGATAAGAACCAACAATTATTTGCTACACCAAGCGGCAATCTATGTGCTGTGCTGCCATGGAGTCACTGATTCCCTGCATGACAAGTGATTCAACGGCCATAGCGCTTGGACAGCCATCTCCTCCATGACACAAACGCAGCTCATGTGACAATCAAACCCATAGCTTGTACGACCAGCTCTTATTGAGATATATACCACCTATAACCAACTACATCGGAAGCAAATGACGTCTCTATAAACCCCTCACTCCAACGTCACACTGGTTGGTGGTTGCACCAGCCCTATGAAAAAAATTGATTGTCAATCAACCATTTGAGCTAATACTAGTGGGAAAACAAGAAATGTTTGAAACCACCAACTATAGTAGTTGTTTAACCATGATTGTTGCTTATTATTCCCTATTATTAACCATGATTAATGGTTGTAACCCCTATAGAGCCCTTTACTTCCGTACTTCCCTAAACCACGGGGGCCCAAGGGCTCGGCAGCTCAACCTAAAGATGGGTAGTGATCCGAATGATGGTGATATCAGCTGCAAGAGATCAAGGGCGTCTTGTTTTTTCAAAGAGAATATCACTGATGTCACCGTCATTTGCTTCAAATACCCACATTACTAACCCGTAGACATGATGGTTTCTCAAGCCATGCCGGGGTACCCCAAGTGATCATCCAGCTTATTAACCATTTTAGTAATAGACCAACCATAGCTTTAGGTAATAAACTAACCATAGCTTTAGGGTCCCCAGTTCCTGGCTAGGTCGAACCCCCAGGAATACATGACGGATGATGGATGACAAAACACTTCTAGGGACTCGCAGCATCATTGTTGGCATGCCAAGCTCCGACTAGACACGGAATTCGTACCTGATACCCAGCAAACTCACCTGCGCAGTTGCCCTTTCTGTGGTCATCGTTAAGGGGTGGTTCACGGCGCCCAGTATAAGCTCAGACATGTCGCACTTTGGGACTGGAAAGTCATGCTACAAGAGATGTGGGCGGTTCTTAAAATAGGCGATCCTAAAGATGTTTGGTTTATTACCTATAAATGGTTTATAAAGGATGATTTGGGGATACTCCTATTTTCAGAAACACCTATGATTTATATCCATAGATTGGCATAGATCTCATTTCATGGGTGGTGCACCACTCATCCGCCTATGATAAATAACGACATTTAAAGGTATGTATGCATTTACCATGAGATAAATAGTGTCACACACGTTCTCATGCACAGATCACCAATGCAAATCTATCTGGAAACTTTTATACTACATACTTGTCTATATATATCATGTCTGGTGGTTACTCACTCTTCTTGCTCACTACCACATATGGTGGGCATGTGGCAAATACTGGTACCCCTAAAACCAATGGTTTCCATTTGTAAAATGAACATTTTTTGGTGGGGCCCATTGGTTACCCCGCCCATGGGTTGGCACATGCCCATATGTTCCTCGCGGTTAGTTCTGTGGTAGTTGTTTGACCATTATTGCTGCTCATAATTCCCCATTACTAGCCATGATTAAGGGTAGTTGTAACCCATGCTGCTTCAAACCATCAGCCAAATTGGTGGTTGCTCACTGTATCTTTGGCTCGCGCCTCTCCAGTCGGCGAGCCTGAGCACAACGGTCAGCGATCAGTGGGATCAGCAGTGCGCTCACACCATGGTGATAGCCATGCGCTCACACCATGGTTGATGCTGGTTGATAAGCATGGCAAATAGTGGTTGAACACCAGGGTTCATGATGGTTAAGAGGGGCTCAGATTGGCTGCTTGAATTGTCAGTTAATAACTTAAGGTCGATGAAAAAGGGGCACTACAAACAAGATTGGCGCCCTTAATCTGACAGCAATCGCCGTGTGATGTGCATCCTTAGGTGACGCCACCGCTTTGTCAAATATCGCATAATGGTTCCATGCCAGGCCTCTCATTTCACGGTGGAAGTGGTTGATAGTGGTTGCGCTCCAGCTGGACAAGCATTACCGATTTCATCAGATTTGTGCGGCGTTCGCTCTTTGGTGGTTGACGTTCGCAGAGCGTTTTCGAGCTTCTAAGCGCCGTGAGTTACCAACCAACTGACCGTTGAATGTACTGCCCAAGTCGCGAAGATCTCGAAGAATATGACTGGTAGCCCCGTGTAAGCGACCCACAACATGGGACCTAGCAAACCAACAACGGCTGTAGGATTGAAACCAACCCGTCACACGAACTGCTTGCACTCTCAGATTGATATTCCTCGAGTGGTTGTTTCCCTTGTGACGATCTGCTAGCGCTTTTCCCATATTGGCTACTAGCCCTTTACCACACAATGAATCACCCAAGATCATTAACCTTTACCAGCCGTTAACCATCATTAACCGTTGCCATTAAGCATCACAAACCATCACTACCCATACACCTAGATTAGTGATGGTATATACTTGATGATGGTCGAGCTACAGTAGATAGACCTAGCCCATTGTTTAACCCCATCAAAAAAAACATCAATACTCATTGAACCACCATCATTAACCGTCCATCATTGACCATCATCGATTTCAAATCAGTAACCCATCATGAACCATCAATCATCATTATCAACCATTACAAACCATCCATCAAATTTATAAATCATTACAAACCATCATAAACCATTAACCGTCATTATTGACAGTTCAACCCATCATTATCCATTATAAGCCGTAATTACTATATATAACAATCCAAACCATCATTAACCATTATAAATCATCAATCATCATTATAAGTCATCATTACAAACCTTTAACCATTTACCCATCATCAACCACTAACCATCAACCATCATTGGCCATTAACCCATCATTAACCCATCATTAACCCATCATTAACCCATCATTTATAAATCATCAATCATCATTATAAGTCATCATTACAAACCTTTAACCATTTACCCATCATCAACCACTAACCATCAACCATCATTGGCCATTAACCCATCATTAACCCATCATTAACCCATCATTAACCCATCATTAACATCCTTATTGACAATTCAACCCATCATTAAACCCATCCATTGACGACACCACTGGCGCCACCCCTTTGCCTGCAGCGTCCGTCAACGGAACGCTGCCGGCAGCACTAACGATGCGTGATGGGGCAGCGCATGCGCCGCTGGTGCCCTGCCGTCGCCATGGGGGTGGGTCAGGGCCCATGAGAGGTGGCTAAGATGGCTTATTTCATGGCTAAGAAAGGTCAATTGATGGATAAATCCTGGTTCAATGGTGGTTGAATCATGGTCGAATGGTGGTTGAATGATGGTTCAGAGTGATTAACTTTGAGTTTGTGGCTGATTGATGGTTGATAATGCCAAAACCATGTACGTCAATGCGAAGAAAACATTACTGTAAACAATGGTGAATCATGGTCAATGACCAACAGGAATGAAAAACATCATGGGAACACAATGATTACAACGATGGCTTTCAGGACACAGAAAGGACCAGGATTTCATGAGGACTAGCAAATGTTCAATCATCCAATTGGGGGGACACCCGGTTGCTTTATGTGCGTTCCTTTCCTCCAAACTTTAGGGCCTCGATTTAGTAGGCAAATTGTTCGTTTAAGGCCTTTGTGAGGGGAGGTTCTTACGAAAACAATTAAGCATTCTACTTAAAACTTACATAAATCAATTGTAAAGTCAGCAACGATCGCATTGTACATAGCTCATGGGTACCCCCAGGAGTTCCGCTTCTAACTGAGTTCTCACCCCTGAATTGACTGGTTTTCGCTTTATGGGGCACATCAAATTGCTGAAAAGCACCTGATGGATTCACGAAACCTGTGGTGCTACCAGGCTGTGCTTCTGCGGAATCACCAGGTGTCGCTGGGATTTTCACAAGGTGTCAGCTGCCTTGATTCATCGCTGCGGATGATCTCACAATGCCTTCCCCACCTCCATCTCCCCCAAAGGCTCCATGGGTTCCTCGCAACTCCGGTGGTCAAAATCCAACCCCCTCGCTCTTCGCATCGCAAGAAATGGAGGGTGTCACAATTCATGATGGTTGATGATGGTGAACAACAGTGGAAGATCGTTATTGATGGTGAACGATGGTCAATGATGATTGATGGTGGTTCATGATGTTTCATGATGATTCATGATGGTTCACGATGCTTCATGATGATTCATCATGGTTCATGATGATTCATCATGGTTCATTCCCCTTCCATTGAGTCCCGGCCGCTACCCAGCAAAACCAGATGACGACTGTCCAAGGGTGGAGAGAATACTGGAAGAAGGGAAAGTGAGAACGCATCCCTTTGTCTGGCTCATGGTTGATGATAACATCCCTTTGTCTGGACATTCACCTATATATCAATTTGTTGACGATCTTTGGTTTAAGGCATGCTCGTTTAGCCATCATTTAGCCGTTTCTTAACGATAATGGTTTCCCACGTTGGTTCACAGTGGTTCCCCAGTCCTGCATTCGTGCACTCAGCATGGCATCCATCCGAGAAGGTCTGGCGGGGCACCCAGGTCAGTGTAGGGATCAGAGCAGTGACTAGGAAATGATGGTCAACAGTGGCAACCAACTCATGACGGTAAGTCAATGGTTGACCTAATCGCGGTAAATGAGCTGGTTTATGATGGCAAGTGATTGCTAATGTAAGCTGCTAATGATTGTGAAAAATCATAAATGGTAAAGCAAAGAATGACGACAAGAGAACAGCCAACAAGTACAGAAAGCAACAGCAGCAGCATGATTCGGTGTTCAAAGCCATAAGGCCACCGCAACGTTGATTATGCCAGATCCATATTGATGAACCACCATCAGGTTAGTCAGTTAGTCATAAATAGCTGCTGATAATCTGAATCTCCCATTAACAAAATAACAAAAATCACTATTGTTGGGTGATCTTCAGCGAAACACAGTCATCCACTCGAAAACTTCTTGGCACAAGAAAACAGTTGCAGAAGCGGTTGCAACAACCCTGTGTCGCCCTGGCTCCTTGAAGCCGATAGCTTAATGGGTTAGCAACTTGGTCATGGATCAATATAGCCAATATTTCATATGCTGCTACTTGACCATGGCCAAGTAATCTATGTACATCTTGATGTCAGTATATCTAAGATTTCTATGGATCTTCGCGTGCTGTATCCGCCTCTCCCAAACCCTCCCAGCCTCAAGAGATAGCCCAGGAGTAGCGTCGCTGCGAAACGACAGCCCACCTCTGGCGACTCGCGAACCCGGTTCGCTACTTCTCCAAGGATAAGAAGCAACTCGTATGCAGGTCTGTCACAACAATCAACCTTGATTTCTTTTGGCCTAAGAACCAGTTAAATTGATGTATCAACATCTTTTTGTTGGCTTTTTGACCATCTAAATTGATTTATCGACATGTTTTTTGTTGGCTCATCAACCAGTTAAACTGATTTATCGACATTTTTTTTGTTGGCTCATCAACCATCTAAATTGATTTATAAAGAAAGAAACTGTTCGGCGCCACTTGGAGCCTGCTAAATCCATGGTGTCTGCATGTGCACTTTCCCATGCAACGCTACAAATTCTGATCAACTTTAGAATAGCAAGGACCCACACGATCAGCTGCCAGGTGACTCAACATTTTCCCTGGCAATTTCCGCAGTCATAAGCCTTTCGCACACTGAGCCCCTATTTCTGTTGATTTCGAAAGGCTTATTTGATCCCATGATCCTGTTGATTACAAGTAGGGCCTATTTGTGTTGATTTGTTAATGAATTGGGGCAAATGTCATTTTTGTTAATGAATTTTAATAACAGTTGAGCCAAATACCCCATGATCCCCTGATGTTTATCGAAGATTGATTTCGTCATCTGCATCATTCCCTGAGCGCACGGGCCTCACATCTGTCGACATACTTGGCACGCACCCATGGAGACAGCAAGGATGCCAACACGCAAACGACTGGCAAACTCAGGAAGTACCTCCAGCAACGGTGCCATGTGCTGCAAATCCTGTGGTGCAAAAGTTTCAGCATAAGATGGAAAACATCACATTATTTGCTGATGCAGGGGTCAACATGACCTCCAGAGTTGCAATCAAAAGTAAGCACATGCTGTCTTTGGCCATCATGGAGCCAAGCTATTGTTGGCCCCCGCTGCTCGATTCTGTTTCACTTTTTCTTCGGTATCTCCACGAATTAACAGGGGTGGCTGGCACCCCTGTCGTCAATTGATTCTTGTCCCCTCATGTTTTTATGTCCATGACCAAACAGCCGTGAGTAACCAGCTAGAACCAGCTTCGAAGAAGACTGAGCAGTATTCCGGACATGGCGGGAGCCGGAATCCAGACACCGGGCTGATATGGTCATGGCATGGCTTTAATGATGACTTTTGCCGGGAAACCGACCAGTGTGTTGATCGATCCTTTTGAGCACTGCCCAAGTATCCCCAGTTCGCTGGGTTGGTATTGGCATCCCAACCTGTTGTTCGCGAGATCCCAATGGAAACGGAAATGGCTGTGCACCCCCACTGCTTGTAGTTGGTGACATGAAGCAATGGTTGTAGAGATTAGTTCACCTACCTTATAGGGGTACTTACAATGGATCCCAGGGAACTTACCCCAGCCACATCCAAGCACCCCAGATCCCCAGCATAGCCCCGCCGCGATCCCCGGGCGCAAGATGGAGACTGCCATGACCCACACCTGGCCACGCGAACAACGTCCGCAACCAAACCCAAAGAGGTGACTGCATTAAGCCCCTGGCGCTCAACAACGACAACAACAACAACAACAACAACAACAACAACAACAACAACAACAACAACAAGTTGATTGTTAATGATTAATAAGGGGTGCTCATGCTTGATGACAGCGATAGTGATTGTGGTTAGTGGTTAACAACAGCAGCAACGACACAGCACTACTATGCAGGACTCATCCCTTGGGAGGAAAGGCTACAGAATCCTGTGGATGAAGCACGTAGTCGTGCGACAGTAGCTGTGTTCCCAACAATCCTGCGGAAAACAGCGCAGTGTTCAGGGTAATCATTGACAGCGGCCAAGAGCACTGAGCTTGTACCCTGGCCATTCAATATTATACATATCCTCAATATTTTGACCATCGAGTCCTTCCAGACCGCCAAAAGTGACCTTCTTTCATCATCCAGGTATTGATGAACCCTCTGAACAGCGGAAAATGTCAAATGATTATGGTTCATTAAATTATAGCTAGTATCTTACCAAGATAGCTTCATTATCATTACCCTCCGCGCCTAGCGTTGACATTCCCACCATGGTCGAAGCATGCAAGTTGGGATGTTTACAACCAACCACGGTTGCTGGGATCTCTGGAATTGCTCCGCATTTTTCTATGTGCAAGTATATAAGATAGATGTATATGTACATATGTATATATAGATATTTGCATTATATGTATATATATATATACATTATATAAATATGTGTATATATATATATATTATAATATATACAAGATAACATAATATCTCTGTATCTACAACCACCCAGCATCTACGTCGGACTGCGGGGGCGCATGCGCAGGCTCTTTTGGCGCCATGCGGACAGCGGTGCCCAGCTCTTTGCCCACGCAGTCCAACAGCAGAAAGTTTGCACCGCGGTAGCATTTACCTGGGCCGGGCTGAACCGTCGGAACCATACCTGGTGATCTTCATCGGTTGATTGGTTGGTTGGTTGGTTGGGTGGCTGGTTGTAACTCCATGATTTCTGTGGTGATATCATCATGGTCATGGTTGGTCGGTTGATCGTCTAATTGATTAACCAGCAAACCAGCTATGGTGAGACTGTATACACGTATTGTTGTCTATACATATATATATATATATACATATGGTGGTTTCTCAAAATAGGGGGCCCAAAAAATGGTAGGTTTATTACTATAAATGACTATTGATGGATGATTTGGGGGTCCCCTATTTTGAGAAACACCCATATGTACCTTACCGAAAATCAATGTGATAATGTGATCTTGAAAATGAAGGTTTCAGAAACCAAACTGAGCAAGCTTTGCAAACTGTTGGTGTCCTTGCGTCGTACGAAGATTCAGAGTCGCATGGTTGCTTCGATGTGGCACTTGCGGTTTGATGCCCACCTTGGGCGAGAACAGATTTACATAGATTTACCTGACGCATATTGCGATCTGCCACAAACATGGCAAACCAAACATGGCCATGATCCATCAAAAGAAGTGAAAGGAAGGCTATTCACTACCGGGTCAACCTTGTTGGTGGATGACGAGCGATTGTTGGCTATTGACACATGGTAACGTCTCAGTCAGTTAGTTGGTAGGTGTCTCCCCTCATCCGTAGGCCCAGTTGCAATCCTTGAAGAAGTCCTCAGATGCAGCGAAGCCCGCAGCAAGAAATGCTAGCAACTGAAGTACAGAGCTGATGATGATCCAAATCAATGAACAACAAAAGTCATTGCTGGATGCCATCTCCCTGCCCTAGTGACGACAATGCCATGCCCTTGCCCCCAAACAACCCTGGTGGTCTGGCTGCTTGGATCCCACGATGAAACAGAAGGTTGGCCAGCTGTGGTGTTCGTCAACGACCAACTATTTCCAACCACCAGCCACGACAAGTTGGGAAACCTGTGGATCTCAAAGTTCCCAGTCGCGGTTGGTATTTCCCTCGCAGGTTGGGCTGAAGAATCTTGAGAAATGCAGCAGCCTTCCACCACGAAATATTGATTAGTGCAAATCTACAAAGAACGAGGCCAAGAAATTCATCGTGGAGCACGTGTGAGTCAAAATCCTGCGCCACAGCTCACCAATTTTCTTCAGCTCATCGGTACTCTACCCACAAAGCAATGCCGGACAGGTAAGTTGATAGCTGGGATAACCACGACTGTGGATTCAAGTTTAGGTACATGGCGATCTTCCACCCATTCACTAATTAATGGATCTAGTAAACTACTATAGTTACTGCAGATGTTCACCTATAAACTATAGCGAACATCAAGATATCTATGGCTATCTCGGGTTACATGGCTACTATTACTATGGTGGATGTAGCCCACTACTTAGCCATTATTGACCACAATGAACCCATGTCCAACATCATTTGCTATTACTCACCCAGCTTCTTCGCCATTGTTTACCAACTTATTAGCCAGCTTCCCCTATTATAAAGCAGCTTACTAGTCATCACTGACCAGCTTATCAACCAGCTCATAACCACCATACACCAGCTTATTAACCAGCATATCAACCCCTCACCAACTGGCATCATTAACCAGCTCATTAGGCATCACTGACCAGCTTATCAACCAGCTTATAACCATCATTCACCAGCTTGTTAATCAGCTTATTAACCATCATTCACCAGCTTATGAACCAGCATATCAACCCCTCACCATCCATCTGCTCACCCAGCTTCTCTGTTGCCGGTGTCTTGTGACATCAGCGCCTTCCGCAACTCCCCTCGGACCACGTCCAAGTCTTCGTTCAGCAGCACGCGCGCATGCCACGCGGCATCTGCGCGCCTAGGGATGCCACGCTCCCGCGGGGGGCCGCCTATGGGCCCCCCCTACGGACGGGAGCCAGGAGGAAACCGGTGATCAACCCCATCACTACGGCCTATGACCATCATCACTATAGCCTATGGCCATTGTTATCAACTTGAACGATCAATGAATATGGTGGAAATCATGATAAATCACGAGGATGCTCATCGGCAACCACTTTCAGGGCACTGAAGACCAAGGAGAATCAACAATAGCGGGGATCCCACCGACTGTAATAGGCATCAATCCCATCATTGCCATATGTTTAAGTGGTTTTGTCCATACATGGCACCCAAGACTGCTGCAGTTTGCAGTTTCCGTAATGATCATTGGCCTGATTCGTCGCGGGGTGGCCGTGGACATCGGACAAACCCAAGTAATCGCTCAAATAAGGGGCTATCGTTGATGACACCAAACCGTCATTTCTGACATGGTTGGGCAAACAACGCTGGAAACTGTCGGATGCCTCATGATCGCACGATCACTGGGACAAACCACCAAGTGATTCAGGGTTTTGCACAGAACACTAAAACTATATTTCACTTAACAGCAGCATTGATACTACCCAATAGTCCAATGAACGATTGGTATCTCCGATAGAGAGGCTGAATCAGCATGGTAGGCAACATGTTACGGGAGTAGACATATGAAATGATATGTCTTCTCAACTTCTCAACTTCTGCAGCTTTCACCAGGGCCAATGAGGCACACCGGGCAGGGCACCCCGGTGCAAGCCGAGGGACATGTACCAACAGCTCTCTTCATGTACGTCCTCGAGGCGATCGAAGCTCTCCTTGAGCTGCGACAAGTGCTGATTCCACCGGCTCCGATCCACCTCTTCCTAGGGCCGCGGAAGCTGACCAACGCACCCGTTCAACTTGCAAATATGTACCTGTGCAGCTGATGTATAAGATAGAGATATAAGATATCTATATCTGTGTGTCTGCGTGTGGGAGTCAACTGTTAAGGCACCCTAGCCCTAACGTGTGGTATCGCTACCTGAATAGCACAACAACCAGATGTCCTTGTGCTTGGGACATTCACCAGGGTAGGCATCGCAGGTCCAATGAGACATCCTATGTCTATCCAGGAGGAAGAATCCCCATCTTGGGTTTAGTATCAAAGCAATCATACCAAGCCATTGGCTACTGTAGTGGTCCTTAAGCCATACGAGTACCCCCCAAAAGTTATGTTCAAGAAACCACCTTCCATTCAATTAAAGGGTATTGATCCAACCCGCAGCAATTCATCCTGGTCATCAAGATTGACTCCACCAAACGTTGTCCCCTCAATATGAACAGAATTGTGCGCTGGGGGGGGGATCCTGTTGTCTTCTAATTTTAAAGGCCATGACAAGAATTCAAATGCCAATTTGTACGTTGTTCTACCTATCTACCTGTCTATCTACCTACTCAGTTTGGCGCAACTTTTGGAATAATAATTCACCGCGATAGATATCGAAAACCACCGAGCCGCAGTTGCCGGCCGGCAGTCCCATCTGTAGTTATTTTTGAAGGCAACACCAACGCTACGCCATGCTTATACAATAATTACTGAATACCATAATAAGCCATGACTATACAACCGTAAGCCATGGTTCTACCGTACTAACCCATGGCTATTCCATAGTAACCCATCTGGTTACGAAGCAGTTCTATCCGAGCGGAATCCCAATCGTCAGGTGGGACCAAGCCGCCACTGCTTTGGGCTCGGTCAAGAGCACAGGACGTCGTTGCAAGGGACAAGAAGCCCAAACCCGAACCTGCCAGAAATCACAAGGATGGATGTTGAGTCTGTTTAAGGCCTGCACGGCCAACAGCTTGCACAATTGAAAATATGACGTGCATGGAAAACAACAACACATGGCTCTAATTGTGATTGAACCCAACACTGCCGTGGCTCTGAACATGGCAAAAATGTCAGAGAATACATTCCTTTGAGCCGACATTCATCTCCTCAATTTGTGGGGTTGATGGACGGCTTCCACAGAAACGAGGATAGTTGGATCTGAACCCATCCAGAAAATCGGATCAGGTGAATGGTAATCCTCCAACTCATGTGTTTGCTGGAGTGTATATACACATATCATATATGACATGCATATAAGATGGCACATAATTAACTGCATTTCAAATTTTATACAGAACAAACTATACATCTATGTAGCATTCATATCTAGATATATATATATATATAGATAAATATATATATATATATATAAATATATATATATAGATATAGATATAGATATATATATATATATATATGTATGTATATATATATATATATTCATTGTAATTTATAAAGATATACATTAATATGTATATATTCTCAACCATACTTCACCTCTAGAACTTCACCCTTGACCACCGGCACCTCGAAGTGGTCGTCTTCGCTGCTCCAGCCGCGGACCTGCGACTTGTTGGGCGGCACCAGCAGGTCCGGCACCAGCGTCGACAGCGGGTCCAGCGCCAGCTCCGCGGCGTCGCTGGGAAGGACCTCCGGATGCAGCGCTTCGTCCTTCACCGACAGCTGCGGCAGAAGCACCTGGGGCGATGCCCTGGGGATGGCCACCTGGGGGTACCTCCTAGTTATGTTGAGTACCTTGGAGGCAACTTGGGACAACTTTGGGAGGCAACTTGGGGTACCTTGGGGTGCTGGTGAACTCGGGCGAGTCTGAAAGACAAGGAGTGTTGCCACCAAAGCCATCAGATTGGGAGGATTGAGATGCGTCGCAACAAAAATCCAGGGCAAAGTCATGTCGAGGATCACCAGCGCTTTGTTCTTTTTACTTACATGTGGTGGTTCCTCAAAATCGGTGTACCCCTAAATCATCCAACGTTTTTCATTCAGTAGTAATAAACCCACAAAAACTTTAGGGTCCCCAGTTCCTGGCTTGAGAAACTACCGGAGATTCCTAAGCACACAATGTACGGGAGGGATTTGGACCCATGAGCTGAAGAGCATGGAGGGGAGCTCCTTAGCTCGCTCAACAATTGAAAGGGTAGCACGCTGCTCCCAAGCGCTCCCGACCACCAGCGGAATATCATCCCAACAATTTGACTTCATCCTGGTATGAACTGATATTCAATCAACTAATTGACTAGTACTGAATTATCAATTATCAATGAATTCAAGGAAATGATATACAAATGAAGCCACCACAAGAATCAGTTCCTTCATCTTCAGCCCAGCAACGCTAGTCTTGCGCCCCTGGATGCTGCCCCTCCTGGGGGACTTGGGCAACGACCGTGGCGACGCAGCGCTGCCCAGCTCCCAGTCTTCGCTGCGACGCGACGCCGAGCCGCGGCGCATGCTGATGCCACTGCCTCGGCGTTGAGACGGTCGTTGAGGCGGCGGGGAATGGTAGCAACAATGATGGCCAGGGCCACCCATCAGTGCCCATGGTGGCAAACCTAGAAACTCTACAGCTCCAACCATGCAGACCTGGTTGGTGATTTGGTAACTTGTTCACCGTTGCCAGGCGAGATGAAATCGTTCCCGTTTGGTGGATTCACCGTATGGCTTCGGAGCAATCCCAGGTTCCAAACGCTGTACCGTGGGATTTCCCGGCGAACAAATGCCAATCTATGGACCATTGAACACCCCTACCCAACAACAAAGCTTGCATACTAACTCCCCAAGCTATGCACCTTCAGGGGTGGCAAATAGACCCAATGCGCCTTTACTTGGACAGGTCAAGTGCGGTGCATGCTACCAGGGCACCCAGACTTACGACTCGAATGCGTGATCTAGCTACGAAGCACCAGTTTATAGTGACTAATTATGACAGATTGAATGATCTTAATGACTATACTGATGAACCATTTATCGATCAAGCATCAATAGATACAATGGTCGATGAATTTAATGGTTGACCATAACCATTAACCATTTGCAAGCATATAGTACGGAACCTGCTCCTAGACTTACCCCAACTGGCATCCGCCCCTTCCCACCTCGTCGCTTTACGGCGTCGCCCAAATTCAGATCGGCGGTGGGTGTGGTTGGTTCCGGTTCCTGCGGAGGTTGCCAGAGCCATCCAATCAACTTCATGAACCGGCGAGTTCTGTCAAGCAGTGAACCAACCAATGTTGATGGTAACGGTCAATGGTTTGTAACAGGGGATGATAACTAATAATGATAGCGAATGTAGACCAACTATATGGCTATCGGTCAATGGTAACCAAACAATGTCGTAGGTATAGGGAAAACCATGTTTGACAATGTGGGAACCAGGGATACAGGGTGAACTGACCCACAGCCAACTGTCTTCAGGAGTCGACCGTCGGAGAACCACCCCCCATGCACCCATAGTTCACAGCCTTGGGCCCCAACAATGACCAGCTGTGGGATACCCGATACCTCCAGGAGTCAAACAAAAGGAGCTAAGAAGCCAATCATCAAGAAATGCTGATTGGTGGTTGAACCACCCCTACAAAAAATATTAGTCAACAAACCATTTTCAAGGAAAATAGAAAATGCTTAAAATCACCAACCAGTCAACCAGTCAACTCGCAGTTGTAGTTGTTTAACCCTTCTTGTTGTTGGCCATCCCCTATTCTTAACCATGATAATCCCCCAGAACGGTACGAAGTACTGAAATTTCCAGCTACAAATCACCACAGGGTACCCCTTCGATGCACCTGCTCCCCTGCAGCTTTCCCGTCCTGAGGTGCCGCGGGGGCCGGCGTCGGGAGGCCCTTGGATTTGTGATAACTGCCCCGCGCCAGGACCAACGTCAGGGTCTCGTTTCCTGGGAGGCGATGGTGAATCAGTTCGTGGTGAATGGTAGTTGATACTATACTAATGGTGGTCAGTTTGATTAACCACCAATTAAGTGGTTAGTTGGTTAGTGGTGGTTTGCTTTTTTCGATTTGTTTCTTGCCTTCAAGTGAAACTTGGACATGAGTGCTGCCAGAGATTCGTACAGCAATTATTGGTTAATTCTGGTTGATTGGTTAACTACTAATGTTTGTTTGTAGTTTGATTAGTTAAACCATCCTCGTCGGGTAAGGGTCAATTGTTGAGAGTTGGTTCCCAGCTAATGGTTGAGATAGTAGAAACTCAACAAACCAATACTAGCCTGTCGTTTTTGCATATGCGGTCGATGCGAAGAAATGAGATGAATACCTCAGGCGGGAAAACTCGGCGTTCAGCAAGGCGAAGCTACATTGTTGTCCGCCTTCGTCATCACCATCTGTTGAGTGTGTGTGTGTGTGCGTGTCCACGAAATTGGGGAACTTACAAAACACCTGGAATTTACATGAATTGATCACTTTCAACTGACAAGACTTCTGGCAATCTGGACATCTCATGTTGCTAAACCAAAATCTTCCACACCATCGATTCACTCAGTTCCGCACAAAACTGCTTCTATGTGCATCTAGGTCTCTATTCACTTCACATGCCACCATTACACGCAAGGGCCCTTTCACCTTGCTGATGCTGTTGGCCGAAGTCAAGATGGGATAAATGCGACCGCCTGGCACGGTTCACCCATGCAGAGTTACCGACATTGGCATAGCACCATGGGTTATGAGTTCATTAGTGACAGATTTTACGCTCCTGGAATGCTGCTTATTGTTGGATTTTGGTGTTTTTCAAAATAGAGGACCCCACATGATAATAAACCAACCATTTCTTGGGGTTCCCTATTCTGAGAAGCCCCCAATTACCCGCTGACATGCTTTTCCCGCAGCAAAAAGATCTGCTGGAAACTGATCAGACCGCCAGGGGAAAAGGTAAGAAAATCACCACTCACAATTGCTGCTGTTTCACAGTCTATCAACTTAACTTTGGTGCTTACATACAAATAATAGTTCTCCCAGAAAAGGCAAACAAAAAATGAGAGAATGGCTGATAACAACAACAGCAATCACAACCACAACCTCAGCAATCCAAATCACACCCGTGCATCTGGATCCTCTGCAATTGAGAACTGAATCCATTGCCTGGTTTGACAACTACATCCCCAGATTGCTGGTTGGTTCACGTCTTCATGGTCGCCATCACCCTGGCATCACCATGACTCTCGAGTTACCCCGTACTTGTTGTTGGTTTAGCGATGAGTTGCTGTTCAATCCGTGCCCGCTAACCCCTCCTGGCCCTGGCCCTGGCCCAAAACGTAGCAATTCTCAAGCAGCGTTTCTGGGTCTGACATAAGGAGAGGGATTCTTGCAGTATTGGTTGCTGCTGAAAGATTGCCCCCTCTTAGTAACCATCAAGCACAAGCAACTTAACCATCATTCACAATCATCCACAGTATTCAAAATTCAATGGTGAATATGGTGAAAGAGCAAGCAATTTTCACCATGATCTACAATCATCAACTGTTTCTAGCAGTCATCAACCGTTTATCAGTAACGATCTCTAAGCAGTTGTGTTGACCAACATTCACCCATGATCATGATTCATCATTGCCAAACATCATTGTTCCCCAGTTCCCAGTTTATCATCATTGCCCATAATCAATCATAACTAATTATGCGTCGACTATACTTCCCAGTTAAACATCATCATTCTCCCATTCCCAGTTAAGCATCATGGTTTTGACACATCCAAAGCCATCACAAACCCATTCCCTGTGCCAGGTGTGACCTCCCGGCTCCGACTTCTTCTCCAACTCCGATGGCTTTGGATCATCTGCGGCAGATGCAGCAACCAACCAAGGTTCAACCGATGCAAATCTCCACCTGCCAACCTGGGTCCCTGGGTCCCCAAGCTGAAGGCATGAACGGTAACCTGGGTCCTTGCGGGAACGACAAGCTGGGGCATTCCCAGCCACCCATGTCCATCCTTCGCAACCTTCAAGTCCAGCCTCCAGTCATCTCCCACCTTCACGCCAGCCACCTGGACACATCCCTCGGACATCCTCAGCCTGCAGACATCCGCAGCCATCTCCAGCACCACACTGGCACCGAACCCTTCATCATCTCCCGCACCCTGACACCATCGCACCCCAAAAGAAACCGCAAATCAGAATCGTCCGCGAAACGAACCGAACGATCTTTACCTGTCACATGAACCGCCTTCCATTCGTACCCTTTGTGAACCTGACCGGACCCAACGGAACCGGACGCTTCCTGCTTACCTGCTTCAATCGCACTCATCAACGAAATCTCATCGACATCTTGTTTCTGCAACCAACAGTTGATAGAGATTCATAGCAACCTATGTCAATATTGGTCAATGATCATCAATGGTCCATGTTGGCCATCCTGGACCCCAAAGGGATGCCTCTGACCTTGTGATGTCTGTCCCCATGGCAGGGCATGTCCAATCTGACCCTGGAGGCAGGGCATGACATGTGGAGTTTGTGATGGTCACCTCTGGCACCAGCTTGAAGGGACCACCGGATGCGTAGCCAACCATTCACCATTCTATGGTGATTTACGGTGAGGGTCAATGACAATCATTTGATATAACTATGATCAACTGATTTCATTTCATTGACCATCATTAACCATCATTGACCATCATTAAGCATCATTAAACATCGTATATTCTATGATCCTCCATCAACTGACCAGTGATGGTCAATGATAGCCTGATGTTTTTCCTGGCAGATGGACTTCCAGCCTGGCCCCCATGCCACACCTGCATCTTGCACCCGGGCGCGTGCCAATCGCTTCACCTTTTCCTGAGGCCGGCGCGGTGACCCACCCACGGGGAGGTTGGACAAGTCCCTTGGGCAACTGCGAGGCTAGGCCAAGCATTGCATGTGCACCTTCAACATCTGTGAGAATGTGTCCAGCGTACAGGAAAGTATGAGACTCATTGACTGCTATAGCAAGCTGAAGAGGATCCTTTCTTGCCATGGCTGACACATCTTTGGTTAGAAAGTCCACATCCTTGGTAAATAACTCTTTGGTCAAGGAAAGGCAATAGAAAGAGACCCACAACTGCTGGTCACTGCTGGTCTTACTGAACCACGAATCACAACCCAGTCATTCTAGCTGACGTCTCCAGTCACGGCCCCTCGCAGTTGTGCTGCTTTGCCCGTGCCGTGGATTGTGGATACGTCAATCCCAGCACACGAAAAGACAAATCTATGCCGAGTGCATTCGCCAACAACTTGAAGAGTGGAGGTGCTCAACCCACAGTTGGATGACTACAGGCGTTTGGCGGAAGAACACAGGAGCTGCTATGTTGTTGCTGCTGGGAAACTTATGTGCAGAAGCTTGATAAACAACAACGTACAAGAAAGAGGAAAGAAACAGCTCGCCACAGCCTTCAAACAACCTCCTTTCAAACAAGCCCATCAGTCTGGGTAGATGCATAGTAGGTAGGTGTTAATAAGCACTAGTGCTAGCAGAAATAGCTATTAGCATTCACCATCAAATATGGGGACGTTGATATGGATCTCCCATTGCCATGGCTGACCACCCGCTCCTCACTCGTCCAAGGCTCGCCCCAACGGGTGCCAGTCAACACCCAAAGCTCCAGAGTGTTATGTGCATCAACCTCTGCACGTAGTTCCAGTTCTAAGTTTGCAAGTTGAGTCGGACTGACATAGACTGACTTGCTGACTCAAACTCCACTGACTGAACATCTGCGGGATTGGATCAGAGTCCAGAGGAGCTTTGCAGCTTGTTTCTTATTTTCTTGAATTGAAGGGTTTCGGAAACCTTGAAGTCACCACACTGACAATGGCTTTCACCTCAACATGGGGCCGTGCCTTGCTAAAGATCATTGTTTTTGGATATCTGGGGCCTCTTCACCGATCTGACCAAGCTTGGTTCGGTCATAAAACTAAGCACAAGATAGACTGATTGCAAATGGTAAAAATGTAATATAACCAATCTCATCCAGCAACGTTGGGTAAAGGCTATCTGGCTATCCGATGGCTATCTCCTCCGACGCTAGTGGATTGCCATTTGATGCACCACACCCTATCAGCGCCTGACTTGCAAGTTGTGTCCCATGCTTCCGTCGAGTTCGGGTGCCAGGACTTTCCCAAAGTTTGAGGAACTTGGTGGTAGCACGGGATGAGCAAGTGCCTGCTGTGTTCAAAACTCAGTTGCTAAGACCACGGTCAATAAACAGTCCTAAGATATAAACAGTACAAGCCTCTTCCCTTTGCTTATGAATGGTTGATCATGCTTAATAATGGTTGTAACTCAAGATAAATGATTGTTCATGGGAGATCCCTGCTGACAATGGTCAAACAATTGGCATCATTCACCATCATTAAGCATCATCAAGCATCACGAATCATCAACAGCCGATTCACGGGCTTACTCGTTGGTTATTCACCACTGTCAACCCTTATCATTCACCGTTGATAAACAACGATTGGCTGGTCACTGACCATCATTCAACCTATCAACAAGTATGAGCAATCAACCTTTACTCAACCACCATTGACATCCATTAACCAAGAGTAAAAACCATTTGTTGCTCATCAACCATTCAGCATTCACTATTAGTTGCTTCTCAACCACCATTTTCCACTCATCAACTACCCATTCACCACCAATCAACCACCCATCAACCACCCATTCACCACCCATTTACCGCCACTAGCTGCTTACCAACCACCATTGACCCGGCAACCTCAGCCGCTGACCACGGCAACCAAGGGGCGAAGCCACGTGAGTTTCTGGGTCACCAGCTGCAGCTGCGGATTCTGCGCCACTCCTGGGCCACCGTCCACCTGGCGAAGATGGCCAAGTGACTGGTCAGAGATGGTGAGGAGTGGTGATTTATGGTGGTTGTTATGGTGGTTAATGCTACTTATGTAATGGGGATTTATGGTGGTTTATGGTGATTAATCAGTGGTTTGATGGTGGTTAATGGGTGGCTGATGAGTGGTTGATGCTGATTAATCAGTGTTTGATGGTGGTTTGATGGTGGTGTGCCTGGTCAATGGTGGTTTATGAGCAACTAATGGTGGTTGATAAGCAACTCATGGTGGTTTGATGGTAGTTCATTTTTGATTTATGGTACTTGATGATGTTTACTTAATGGTGATTCGTGGTGGTTAATGGTGATTGATGGTGGTTAATGTTTGATTCATGGTACTTGAATGGTGGTTGATGTTTGATTGACGGTGGTTGATCAACAGTGAAGATCAAGCATGATCAGCTAAGCGTTCAGAATGATGGTGAATGGTGGTCAATCACCAGTCTAAGGAACCACCAACCATTCGTCATTAATCTGATGAACTTATCTGGTTCAGATTGATTCATAGCCATCAGTGATCAAGGGCTGTTGACGGTGATTTGATCATTCTCAAGATTCATCGCGATTGAGTCAGTCTGATCAACTCACTTGATTTGTCGCATAATTATGGAATCATGCGAACAAATTGTTCTTTAAGCAATGATTAGGTGATATGGCCCTGGGTCAAAACCTGGTACCGCTAATGAACATCCCACAGATGACCAAACTAGTCTTGCCGGGATGTTCACTGACCTATTTTTGGATAATTGATTATGACCAATAGCCATATCGTGATGGTTTCAAAAATGGGGGCCAGTAACTGCTGGCAGCCCTGACCATCCTGAACCAGTCGACAGCGGGTAGTGATAGTGGACCAATGACCAATGATAAAAAACAATACGTGTGATCATGAAACCTCGCTAAGTACCAGGGGGTACTCCGACGAAAACCGAGGGAAATCATCGCTTCTCAACTCGAACTGGAACTGTTGATTGACAAGCCATCAACTGCGCTAAACTGGTAATAGTTTTTCCTTCTCTGCGGAGGTAGCTAAACCACTAGTAATGCTGAGTAGTGGCTAACACTGATTGATATTGATATTGTTTATTGAAAGATTTTTGAATAACCTGTTAATGATGCCTAAAAATGGTCAATAAGCTATCAACAGTCAATCTCTTGATGCAACATCTGTTGATGACCACAATTGGTGGTTCCACACCCATTTGATGTGCGCCAGGCACATGGGCGAATACTTGTGGTCAACAGCTGGTTTTCTCCGCTACAGTTGAAGTGTCATGGCTTTGGTTTGGAGTTTCACTGCTTGGTGAAAATGGAATTGCACCAGCAATTTGGTCATAATCTATGAGAGAAGAAGAAGAAGAAGAAGAAGAAGAAGAAGAAGAAGAACAACAACAACAACAACAACAACAACAACAACGTCGACTAAACAACAACGATAATTCAACAACAATGAGTGGGTTGATGATGATTATGCTGAGAATCTTGATGATGCCAGCTGTCTACAAGATATGTGTTTTATCCATACACAGTACTCCCTTCCCAAAAAAATTGCCATAAATCACTATAAGACATGTATATACACGATTGCCCGCCATTCACAATTCCCAAGTACCAACCATTCTCAGCCATGACCAACCATCACCAATCATCATTGGTCATTGGTCATTACCAATCAACACGAACCATTACCGACCATGATTTACCATTGTACAGTATATGAATGATTACCAACCTTGACCAACCATTATCCACCATGACTCACCATTTTTGACCATTATCAACCACCATATCAACAATATATCAACCACATTCAAGCACTACATTTTTGGATCATTATTGACCACCATATCAACAGTATATCAACCACTATCAACCATTGTCCACCACCATTGTCTCATTGATGGTTGCTGCTTGCCACCGTTGCGGACCGCTACCCCTGCAATACGGGGCGACCCCCGCACCTGCCAGGTGCCCCGAAGCACGTGGGCGCAACTGGAACAGCCTTCCATTTCCTTGGACGGGGGAACAAGATGGAACTGTGGGACATCCGGGAATGGTGGTGAAACATGGGTGATGAATGGATGATATATGGTAGATGTATGGGTGATGAATGGTTGATGTATGGCTGCAATCATGGTATATGGTGTTTGTATTTCTATTCATATATGTATATATATATATATATGTATATATATATATAAATATGTAGATATAAATAATATACATAAAACCTTTTGGTGCATCATGATTGGTATTCACATACACATATAAAAACATATGGTGTATCATGATTGGTATTCACAAACGTTTCAAAACATTGTCCTCCTAGTAAACATCGGAAGATGAACAAAATAGGCTTTGTTGGGATGTTCACCAACACAACTGTTGGATGGTGAATATTGAAGCACGACCATAAAGTTTTTGCACGCTCAATGGTGATGAATCATGGTTGAATATGGTTCATAATATTTCATGGTGGATTACTATTGATACATGCAGTGACCTGTGGTAACCTCCGGGTCGCTCTACATCGCTCTTCAAAAGGACTTTGTGTCTCGAATTCACTCCCTGTAAATTCTCTCACACCATGAAAATGTTGTTGAAAAACCTCACGGTCAACTAGACAAGCTGCACCTGCTCGACAGCGAGTGAATATAGGGAGAGTAGTGTTTAGCAATGGCAGTCTGGAACTATTCCCACAATGAGGACACGACTGGTTGGATATTGGTGATTGAACCACTGCTCTTGGAAAAAGATACATGGACTAAGTGGACTTGAAATGCAGTCACCCCAGAATGCCAGAGACAAACAACCTCAGAAACTGAGAAGTATTCGTGGAAAAAAAATCAAGTGGCAGTTGGTTTGGTACATGGGTAGAGGTGATTCGTGGTCCCTCCATAAGCTACACTAAGATACAATAAGCACCAGCAAATCCTGTCAATGCGAATCACCTGGTCCCAGCGAGACGATGGTAAGTGATCTAACCATTTACAGTACGTGCCAGTCACGCTTCATAGCCTTTACGAACTGTTGCTGTGCTGGGTCCAAGACACGTATTCCATGCCCCACGTCATCATTGGCAAAAATGCTTTATCATTGTTAAGTATGATCAAATATCATCAACCAAGACTACCTGCGAGTATCACCAGATTAACTGTCATTCAACCAACATTAACTCTTGATGAAGTACAACTAACAAGTATCAATACCTAAGAAATAGTTTCGTCACCAAGTGACCATCCCTAAGATCTTTAAGACCAATCCTTCAAAACAACAGATACGCAACCAACAGTACAGGTTTCACATGTCAGTACTTCCTAGCCATTTTTTGTCATTGTTCGTCATAATTCACGATTCTCAATCACTATGATTATCGTGATACAGTGCTCATATTTTGTTTATAACCATTGTGACAATCATCAATCACTAAGATTCCCTGGCTCTCTTGTGCAATCGTTAGCCATTGCCAGCGCAGCTTTTTCAGCAAGTCACTTCAGCGGCCTCCTCTTCTTTGAGGCACAGCCGAATATCTTCCAGGATCTCTCGATCATGTCGAGTGTCCTCCACCTCCAGGGGATCGTTGACCAACCATTTCCAACGATTTCCAACGGTTACCAACCACGGTCTTCAACACTATCCGAAAATTACCAATGAGAAGAAGAAATCTATTGCGACAACAGGGAAAATCCATGGGAACCAATCATAACCAGGAGAATAAAAGATAGAAATCAGCAAGGAACCAGCACTTGTTGAGGTTGACAACAACGGCCATGGCCTGGTTCTCCTGGTGTTCAGCATCACGGTCTCTAGCATCACGGTCTCTGAAGGACAGGCCGCGCTTGGTCTTGGATGGGTTCCGACCGCCTTCGCCTTTGGCAAAGGTGGAGAATCCACTGTCTTTCACGATGTCACACACCTCCCAAACGGAGAGGGTGTCCTTGGCAGTGCATCTGTCGAATGTTGTTGACTGCTCAGATCATAGGCAAGCAAAGAAAACTGAAATGAAGGCAGTTTCAACAGCGAAGAGAAAGCTTTCGCTCCACGGAGATGAACTTTCCGGCTTTCAGACCACTTTCCATATCAACCAGCATAATTAGGCAAGACCGACCTCAAAGTCAGGCACGGAAAAGTTTCTTCTGGGAAAGTTGTTCAACTGACAGAAAAACTGAAGCTCCAGTGGTGACAGTCTGTAGTGCTGCAAGTGGGCAGCACTGCTCTCGGGGTCACAAAACAGTGAGACATACATTGGTGCTAGGGAAAAACCCTTCTTGGAAGGGGAAAAAAACCCTATAGACAAAAGAAAGATGACAAGTGCCGGAATTGCACGTTGTGGACGACATATTCTGGCCACTTTTGGAGCTGACCCCCCAGTCTCCAGGCTGCCCAGCAATCCCAAGGCGGCAACTCAGGAATCTCACCCCTGAAATCATAGCCAAGCCTCAGGAAAATCAGTTGTGCGTTGCTTGGCACTGCGCAACTTCTCGGGTCCTGGCCGCCGGTGAACCACAGAACCATGGTAGTTGGGGGCGGTTGTTGTGGTCACCACTGCCCGAAGGAAAGGTGGTGGCCGGTGGTGCTTGCTGATTGAGTTGCTAGTGGTTGGCGCATGCATTTACCAATCTCCTGGTACGAAAGCTCCTGCATAGACGAGTCTCAGTGTGAAACGAACAAAGGCTGCAGATTCTTGTTGAATTGCAATCATCCCCTTTTCATGGTTTGTAAATGTTGCTTACTGATGCTTATAAATGCTGGATGTAAATGCATCAACCATGACTTGTCGGGATGTGCACAGCCCTGTCTTTGGTTGGTATTGACGAGCACGAGTAAGTCTGTATTCGTATACCTCCATCGCTATGGGCCCTCCGTTATCATTGGTCGTTTTTGGTGAAACTTCCATCACCGATATCGCCATGATATTGATTATCCATACTCCTATTGTCATAGTTTATCATCCACAACAGTAGGAAATTCTCCATAGCGGTCACTATCCATCACTGTTGATTGTTCTTCGTCACAACTGCTTGTTTTTCCTATGAACTTGTTGGTGCGCCCTATCCTCCACCCGGCCCTGGCGCTGGCGCTGGCGCTGCTTCCCCGCCTGTGTCCAGGATGGCCTCCACGTGGTCCAGCTGGACCCCCACAGCTTTCAGGGTCCGAGGCTTCAAAGGGCGCGAACGCAGCTGCTGAGCGATGGCCATGGCGCTGGATGCGTCAGACTTTTCGTGGGGAAGGTCTTCTCTCTTTTGGAACAAAGTCCAGGGTTTTATGGGGGTTATAACATTTTATAACCATCAAGAATGGCTAAAGGGATAATGAGAAACAAAAATGCTTCCATCTCGAGTCAGTGTGGCGGGCTATGCGTTTCCAATTTTGAAATGTCGGTTTATAGGCACTCAATTGTAGCTTTAGGGACAACCAATGTCATGGTTAGCCATCAATCTTATGCTTGGCATGCTTTGATGGAGTAGAGCTTTGCCATGTCTAGATTTTTCTTTGCCTCCAGTGGCCCTTTCCTGTGGCTGTCGGCCCAGTAGGTTCTTCCCACAACGGCCACGAGCCAAGCTCTGCGACAAGCAGATAGTGATGTGGGCTTGCGCGTGGCCATGGACACTTCCCATTTAGTGCGTATATCTACAACTATCTTTTCCAAAGGGATATGCAGTCAGCTGTTTGACTACATGTCAGTAGCCGCAACCCCTAAGAAAGGTTTGAAATTGGTCCTTATTTCATCTTTGGGGTGAATGCCTTCTATGATTCCCTATCCACAAGTAGCAAGGAGGGTATGTGATGGGTAGTGTTGTGCCAGTTCTTCATATTTGCGAATGCGTATCCTTTCAGTTTGAAAATAATGATGTGCTTAGAGAAAGGATGGGAAAGGTGTCAAGGGGTGAGGATGAGAATATATATATATATATACATACATACATATGTGTATTGAATATATCGCTATAGATATGAGTTTTTTGTGAACTACATATCAACCATTCGTAGCCTTTCTTAGCTATGATGATGAACAAGGAATTCGTGAAGGACTATTCTATCACGATGTTCACTCGAGATGCTCCCTTTGTTTTTTGGGAGGGGAGGCATGGTTTGGGGCGGTACCCCGGTGCTTCTAGGCACCTATTGGCACCACTGGTCATGAGGATTCACGCTGGGCTGGACCGAAAGTCAGCGGTTGAAGGAGACGTGACGAAGGGTAGATACACCTGTAGACATTGAATGCAGGATATATATGTTGCCTGTTGCATTGTATGTGCTGGCCGAGACAAACAAACAAACAAACAAACAAACAAACAAACAAACAAACAAACAAACAAACAAACAAAACAAAACAAAACAAAACAAACAAACAAACAAACAAACAAAGAGTGAGAGAGAGAGGGAGTGAGATCGTGAGTTCGTATAGGTGTGAGTGTCAGAGTGTGAGTGAGAGCGAACAATTAGAAAACATACGATGGTAGATTCACACATAAACCCCCTCCATGTTTGATGGTAAGTCACCGCCCAACAATAGCCACTACGACTCACCACCCATTGGGACCATGACCGGCACGTAGCCTATAGCCATTCCGGTGGTCACCCGGTGGGCTCGAGCTGCAACCAGCCAGGTGCACGTAGAATCTGCGGATTTCTTCGCTCTCCTGCCAGGAAGGAGCCGCTGCCACAGTTCCGCAGCTTGGCCACACCGTGCGGTGGCTGGGGAAGAGATTCATAAGATCCATAACCATACGTAAAGGGATGAGTTATGCCCCACAATAAGATCCATGTAACTTATGAGTTATAACCAGGAAACCTACTTTTGCGGGGCATAATTCATGAGTTGTATACAGTACCAACAAAAAGATCATGAGAATCGGTACGATGCTGATAATGCTTCAAATATTCAGCGAACAACTCTTTATGTTTCCAATGCAAAGATGATGCACAATAACAACCCTGAATGAATGAATAATATGTCAACATCTTAGGTCACATCGCTGATGCATATCGCGAATGGCTGTAGTAGCAACGTTGCAATCTGTCCACCGTCGGCCCGCTTGTTGGCACCAGGGACAAACTCCGAGCGTGATGAAAAAACCATGGGGCGATAGGCTTCAGCCTACCGGTGGAGTCATGTTGACTTGTTGGGTTTTTGAGCTGATGCAAAGCAGTTGTGACGAAGCAAACCGGTTCCAGGCAATATGTGTCAGCTCCCAAGCGACAGAGCGATCTGGCCACAAAATGATGGTGTACAGCCATTGCTGATAAGAGATGTGGTGTCCAATAGACAATGTTATTCTATCTGACATTCTATCTACAGTAAGCGTCATTTATCATCGTGCTTTATTGATGATCACTAAGAGCTATCTGATTAACCATCATTAATCATGCTAAATCAGCTTTAGCTACCATTCACCATCATGAACATCGATTTTGCCACCACTAACCATCATTAACAATGATTCACCGGTATTGGTTGGCTCTTAACTACTTTGAACCATCATTAACGACGAACCAGCTTATCAGCTTGTTAGCAACCACTGATAACCAACATCCTGACTAGTCCGTCACCAACATCAACCATTAACAATTATTAGCAACTATGAACCATCTACAATGGTTAACAATCTACCATGGTTAACAACTATTGACCACAATTGATATTGATATTGACCATGGTAGATTCTTAATTACTATGAATATCATCCCCTATTAACCATGGTTAACCACTATTAACCACCATTAACCACCATGGTTAACCACTGGCATCACCCAACATCAACCGTCCACCCATGATCCACCACCGGTTCCCCGTTGTCGAGGCCGCGAGGCTCGCGGCCTCGTGGAGATAGGTGTCACGCATGGAACGCCAGGCCTGACAGATTCTTCACAGCGAGCTCATGGTGAACGAAGGGTTGATGATAATGATTGGTTGATGAAGAATTGCTGGTGAACAAGCAACTACATGAAGAATTCCCAAACGAAGGGTTGACAAATGGATTTTCAGAGCTAATGTGGGTGAATTCCTGGTGAATTCCTGGTGAATAAGCAACCAATACTGGTTGGTTACTGGTGAGTAGCAAACTAATAGCCAACTGATGCTGGTTGATTACTGGTGAATAGCCAACTATAACCCAACTAATAATGGTTGATTACTGGTGAATAGCCCTGGTGAATAAGCAACTCCAGTAATGATGGCTGACTACTGAATGATTACTGGTTGATAATGATGAATGGTTGAAGAATGTGGGTTCAGCTGGTTCACTTGTAGATTGAAGTGATTGAACCTTTGTTTGCAAGTTAGGTTTCAACCCCTATGAAAAGTAGTAGTCAACCAATCATTTGTTGACAATTACTAGGGAAAATAAAAATGTTTCAAACCACCAACAAGTACTGAACAATGACCATGTCGGTTGATATTGGCATCGCTCAAGCTCTACTGGCCAAGTGGACACCTGGCTACTAGTGACTTGGAATTCGTTCTGGGTCATGTTTGTTCCTGAAACACCCACGACGAAGGCTACAAATATACACCCTAAAAGGCGTGAAGAATGGTTCTTCATGTCGAATTCCTACTTGGTTCTTTGAAATGGGTCCTACAATGTCCTACAACTAGACATTTCTCCTCGAAGACTGGGTGTTTCTATCTAAATAAAAGTTGTAGCTCATGTATGAAATGTGTATCACATATTCTTGTCACATCCGCTACTGGTGAGTTACTTGGCCTTGTCTTTTCCAACCAATCGAAACACTCGGCCTCCAGAAAGAGTGCGCAGTTCAAGACGAGCACCGTAATGCCGGACCAGTTCTGGCAGCGGCACTCCCCCACTAAGAACCCTGGACAATGACCACACGACGATTGCGAGGACTAGAGAACCAGTTCAGGCAGTTGGAGGCCCCCCGAACAGCTGAGGAGAACTTGTTGTTTAACAAGTGGTTGCCAACAACGACGGCGATGCTGACTCCAAACACCTGTAAGAATAACATTAACAACAACAACAACAACAACAACAACAACAACAACAACCAACAACCAACCACAACAACAACAACAACAACAACAAGAACAACCAACAACAACAACAACAACCAACAACCAACCACAACAACAACAACAACAACAACAAGAACAACCAACAACAACAACAACAACCAACAACCAACCACAACAACAACAACAACAACAACAAGAACAACCAACAACAACAACAACAACCAACAACCAACCACAACAACAACAACAACAACAACAAGAACAACCAACAACAACAACAACAACCAACAACCAACCACAACAACAACAACAACAACAACAAGAACAACCAACAACAACAACAACAACCAACAACCAACCACAACAACAACAACAACAACAACAAGAACAACCAACAACAACAACAACAACCAACAACCAACCACAACAACAACAACAACAACAACAAGAACAACCAACAACAACAACAACAACCAACAACCAACCACAACAACAACAACAACAACAACAAGAACAACCAACAACAACAACAACAACCAACAACCAACCACAACAACAACAACAACAACAACAAGAACAACCAACAACAACAACAACAACCAACAACCAACCACAACAACAACAACAACAACAACAAGAACAACCAACAACAACAACAACAACCAACAACCAACCACAACAACAACAACAACAACAACAAGAACAACCAACAACAACAACAACAACCAACAACCAACCACAACAACAACAACAACAACAACAAGAACAACCAACAACAACAACAACAACCAACAACCAACCACAACAACAACAACAACAACAACAAGAACAACCAACAACAACAACAACAACCAACAACCAACAACAACAACAACAACAACACCAACACCAACACCAACACCAACACCAACACCAACACCAATTCCAACACCACAGCAGCAGGAGCAGCAGCAACAACAGCAATAGCAACAGCAACAGCAGCAACAGCAAATAACAAACAACCAGCCCGAGATGTATAGGAAGCATCATGCAAAACTTCGTAGGGCTAGCGGCCGGCAAGAGCGGTGTTGTCTGCAAGTCATCTATTCACCAAATAGCGAGTAGAACCAAAACTAGTTTCGAATACGGCTCACACAGTAGATAGCAGGAATTCAAACTGGTTGCCCATCAAAGCAATGATAAAAAGTGGATCTTTCCCAGGCATCTATTGGATGCTTTCTTCACATTCCTGCGATGTGCTTGAAGTACATACAACCCGTGTCTTCCGGCCGTTTTCCCGCAAGATGTTTCCCAAACTGGTTCTCATCTACCAGCCACGTTTCAACGCGGCTACCCTTCAGTACCACTGTGTGGGCCCCCGTTCAATGGTACTCAAACCAAGCGCGGATTCACCCCACGTGTCGTTCATTCTTTAAATGGGAACAATCTTCGCCAAGGCCTCAGCCCCCAGCATTCTGACCTCGTACATGTAAATCTGGGCGCTCCAGTCATGAAAGAGAACCTCTCCGCGGCGCAGCTGCTCTCACAATCCACGTACCGCCAAGCACACGGTGCGAAGGTCGTCGAAATCGCATTGAGTAAGGTGGGATCCATTCTAGGAAGCCACCCATTTCTGCTTGCAGCAAAAATGCAAATGGCCTTTAGGTATGGATCTCCTGTACTCAAGATAGAGTAGCGTTTAACCAGCCCCAGTTGGCTAGCTCAATAGCAAGTGGCTTACCACCTTTGGATCTTCCACTGACAATTTAAGTTTCACCCGAGTCAGGGCTGGGTGTTGTGATCATGCCCTATGTGGCTGGTGGTTTCTTATCTCAATGGCTAATACTTTATAGATATTAGTATTTGCTTCACCTCAGTGGATTGATACCATGGAATCATGCAACCAATCATGTTTCAGGAGCTGATCAAAGAAATTCCCTAAATCTGCGGTGCCATGACCTGGTTCATCGTTGGTGATCGTGGAATCCATTTGAAGGGATAACACACGTTTTGACACTGCAAGGCTATGGCTATGGCTCAATGTTTGAATCGGAAGCTGCAAATGGCAGCAGATTGGTAGTCATTGCCTGACCTTTGGATGAGCAATAAACCGTCATGATGGTCGCTTAGTGGGGCCTCAGAAGCCTCAGATCAGCTCAAGTCTTCCGCACACAGCGGCGTAATCTGCCAAGCTTGGACCTAGCCCCACCTCGTGCAACTCACAGAGGATGGACACCAGGACCATGAGTCCAACTGCCACCATAATGATCTGCCTCGATGGGCAGTTTGGACATTTGGCTCCGGGATCAGTATACCAATGCCTAAGAGACTAAATTGCGATAGAATGATCCTTTTTAGGATTAGAAATTGAGTGCCCCTTTTTGGTATGCCAGCTTAGAGGAAGCTCACTTCAGGCAACAAAATCCAAGATATCAACTGACTCGCACTGCAGTGTAAACTCATGTATCTGATGAAACTACCAATCACAGAGGGACGTTGGTGGTCTCGCCCCATCAGGAACCAAACGAGCAACAGCTACGCTGCGATTCGTCTTTACGCCTGAGATATTTGGAGGTTGCACGTAAGTTGGGCATCCCAAACACCACTTGTTCCCTCAGCAAACCAGTTCATGATGATTGAGGAGTGGTACTCAATCTACCAAAAAGTATCATTTGTGCTGATTAACCTCGTTACTTCGTAGGTTATGCCTGTGCTGATGGAGGAATCCGTGCCGGCTACGCGCGCGAGATCACAGCGATCGACCCACCAGGGGCGCCTCTGCAACAGCTGCTGCGGGGAGTAAAACAACGCCCAACCTGTCGCTGGCACAGCCAGCTCTGCTCCAAAGTTTGGTGCTTGTTATTGGTTGCTATTGGTTCACTGGTGAACTCGTGCCCTCCTGTATTAGAGGCTGATAACCTAGATCACAAGTGGCAAATGGTGGTATTCACTGGATAATATGGTGGTTTCTTAAACTAGGGACCCCCAAACATGCTTGGCTTGTTACTGGAAATGACTAATGTTGGATGGGGGTGCCAGGTCCGCAAGAAGAGGAGTGACTAATGTTGGATGGATTGGGGGTACCCCCATTTTGAGAAATCACCATATGTTATCCAATAAAGTTAGTCTTAGTGCAATCCACTGTGATATCTACCAATGGTGTCTAAGGTTGGTAGATCACAGTGGATACCAACAACCATGATGCTTTGGGTAAGCCAGAACGAAGGGTTGGAGAAAAGTGGCTGCTTAGATCCAAGCAAAAAAGTGGTATCCCCCTAGTTATCTTGATCAATGAACCATTTTGACTATCAAGTTGATAGGTAGATATAGGTAGTATCTGCTTATGAGTTGGTGTATAAACCTATCGCAATGTTGGGCCAATTGCACCCGCGTGAGGCGCGCTGCTGAGCACTTTCCCAATGGAAGCGAACCGCCCCCAGGATTGCCTTTGGCAAGCAGCAATTGCAGGATTGACATCGATGCCTGTGAGCACCGCGGTGTCCAAGATCAGTTTTGACTGCAATAAGAGGTTCAAATCATCTGATTGATAGAACCATCAAAAAGATTATGGACATCGTCTCCAATCAAAACACTGGTTTCAAATGATGGCTTGCAAAGGGTGGCTTCCCTCGTGAGAATGCTCGAAAAATTATCATTTGGGAGTGGGGGTGCCGTCCAAATTCTGATACAGAGAGTAGGAACTCAACCTGGGCCGACAAAGTTTCACATGAAAATGCTCAGAACTCCTGGGTGGTTTCTTGAGGGCATCCAATGAGTGAAGATTGATCACCGCATGGGTACAAGAATTCACTGTAAGGTTCAAGTGATCAATGGTTCCAAGTGATCAATGGTTCAAGTGATCACCACGGTTGTGGGGGGATCAATGCTTGTCTTGGGAATCACCTACAAAATATGGCACCATTGATCCCCCCACAACTCCCAAGCTGCACCTTGGCCACTGCCACCAGACCGGTACCTGCCACCTGGCAGGCTTAGAGGGCAGCCCGTGGGGTGGCCAGGGGTGGTCAATGTGTGATGCTGGTTGATAGTGCGGAATGGTGGCCCATGATGCTGGATGGTTGGTTGCATCATTCATCGATATAACCCGCTATGTAGGAATCAACCATGACGAAGTATGCGATTTGGCGTTTCATGGTCAAGCATGATGAAACTTTGACCATGATGAATGGGGGCCATTGATTAGAGTTGGGATGATCACGAGACCCAGCTTTAGCCCATTTCCACGCACCCCTGGGATGATCCAAGACCATCAGTTTGTCGTTTTTGGCGTTCCTTTTTGAGCAGGATCCTGTGAGCAATGATTGTTGGTAACTACTGTCAGCAATGATTCGTAGTCATGATCAATAATTACTATCCATTGCTGACAATATTACCAACCAATTGCTGACTGGTTCATTATCCATTACTGACTGCTTCATGGTGACTCGACTCATGTCATTCCCGTGGCTCACAACGATGGCCTGCAAGGCGAGCAGCCCTTCCCCGTCCGAGGCGAAAGTGGCCCAGTGCAAACAGAAGCAACAGGCGCCTCAGACGCTGGGACAGCTACACCGCGGGACACCGTGGGACACCACGAGTCTCAAGGACCCAGGCACCCGGCTGAGTTGGTCAAGCATCCCATCGGATGATCATGACTCAAGATAGAGCAATAATTGCTTGGGAGTAACACGATTCATGAACATGCATGCTGAAAGTATCAGTGTTCTAATGGTTACTTGATGCTTAATTGATGGTTAACGATGCTTAATTGATGGTCATTGTTTTTCAATTATTGGCAATAGTAATAATGGCAAATAGATAATTCATTGACGCTAGTGATGACTTTCCAGACGCACAATACCTGACTTCGTGGTGCCAGCGGTTTGGGGTTTACAAAACGCGGTGACTCCCCAGAAAAGCTGAAGTTTATGCTACTAAAATGATTGTGTCTTCACGAGTAACTAGCATATTCTTCATGAGGGGTGGTTCAACCACCAACCAGTGAGCTGTTGGACTTGAAGCTGGTGATTACTTGTGGATCCGCAAGTAACTAGTAGTAAAACTGGTTGTCACTTTGTAGTTACCCTCATTTGCAACCGACTACCCAGATGGTTCTTGATAGTTCGCTAACACCAAATGATCAGTACGGCGAACGGTTAATAGTTCACCAACAACGGGGCTGGGACCAGCAAAAATCATCCCCTCCTATTGTCACACCGAGAAATCCATGTGTCTTCAGCAGCCAGGGGGAGTTTGAACCCTGAAGTCACCCGTCGCCAGTGCATTGCTGCGGCCTATGGCCGAACAGCCAGCAGACACCAGGAGGATCCTTGCAAATGTTGAAGCTTTCGCCAGAGCCGCTCGCACGGTTTTTGCGTTCCAGTAGGTGTTTCTCAAAACAGGGAACCCACAAAAATGGATGGTTTGATACTATTCCTTTGAATGGCCAACATAAGATGATTTGGGGGACCCATATTTTGAGAAACCACCAAAGTAGTCCAACTCGCTGACCTTTTCTTCCCTTCCAGGTGGCCCGTTCGTATCCAAGAATCCGGTCATGAATGATCCAATGGTTGAACCTCGTAGTTGATCCCAAACAATTCTTATTCTGCTTCATATAGTAGGGGCAATTACTGAAAGCATTCCGAAATCAATCAAAAATTACTGTAGATGTAAAGTTGGGGGCGAAAGTTGACTGGTGAGTGCAACTTCATAAGCTGCGTCTGTTCAGCGTCTATGGTGATCCAGCACTCCAACATGTTCACGTCCCAAAGAAGAACAGAATATTTCAGCCATTGAGATTCTGACAACTACCAAACGGAAATGACAGGTGTGGCTGCCAACCCTTGCACATGAGCAAAGTGTCCACCGATATCACTGGGATCATCTCCATCCCATCAGAATCAATGGTTCTCAACCGTCCGCCATTATGTGCTATGATTGGTTCTCGAGTACTATCTAGCATGATGTACACATATCATTAGTTGTCAAACCAATGGAGTTTTTTTACAATAACAACTGTAGCCATTCCTATGATGGTCAAACCATCAGCCGGCTTGGCATCAGTTGTTGACCACCCACCACTCACCAACAGCCGCTGGCTGTTCAGTCGCCAGCTTGGCCATCCCTTTGAGCCGTCCTCAGCAAGGGCCTTGCTCGCAGCGCCTCGGCGCAGCTGATCCCCTCCCACGGGGACCTAGGGACCAAGGAATTTCAGGAAGCGTTGGTGTATCAAGCCATGGGGAACCCCCGAAAAAATGGATGGTTTATGAATGTTTAGTACCATGAAAGGTCAATAAACTGGATGATTTTAGGGGGTACCTCTATTTTGAGAAAGACCCAAGTGCTTGTTGCAGATTGTCATCTTTGAGATGGGAATCTCCGGTGCCAGAGCCATACCCGTTTCGGATGATTTCGATTCTGCGTCATCGAATTGTTGGTTGCCCCTTTCGTGGATACTCTGTCTACATCGGTGTATCAAATTCAACTTAATAAAAATGACAATCATCATCACTACCATCACCACCCCTTGCACACCTCTCCCTGCATAGTTCTGTTCGTGAAATCCTTGGCCCCTGTTGGAAGGGCCCTCCTTTGGTGGGCTCCACAAGTCACGCAGATCGCGCCTCAGCCCCGCTGCCCTTGCTGGAGAGCCGAAGGGCCAAGAAGAGGCCTTCAAGGGGCGCTACTGCGAGGCGCCCAAAGGATTGGTCGATTCGTGAACCGAGCTGGAGAACTAGCAACCATTGACTAGCGTTAACCAACACTAACTATCATTAACCATCATTAACCATCATTGATCAACACTAATTATGATTAACCATCATTAACCATCATTAACCAACACTAACTATCATTAACCATCATTAACCATCATTAACCAACACTGACTATCATTAATCCAATGTCATGCTAGATGTCACTAGCATGTTTTACATCGTATCACATGCATTTTTACATCTCTCAACTCAGTTGACCCTAACACTGTAGATATGGAATCACCCCCGATTCCAAGGCACATCAAGGATTGAAGTAATCAGGTGATCAGACAGGCGCATTCTAAACTCAACATTGGTATGTTGGGTACTCTGATGGTGAACTGGATATACAGAGATCAACTCAAAGATCATAACAAACATTAGCCACCCTACTGATGCCGTTGTTGCGCATCCTGATTCACCATGGTTGACCACCATTAAGCCTACTGATTCACCATCCTTGACCATTCTTAAGCAGGAA
>VSDK01020508.1:127590-148714 GCA_009767595.1 Symbiodinium kawagutii
TTCGTAAGCAGAAATGAGTAGCCATCAATCTTGGCCATTACAGCAACCATGCTTAACGATGGCTATTTCACCATGAATTTGCCATCCACCATAGGTTACTGCTTAAAAATCACGGTCACTGAACCATCAGTAAGCACTAGTCAACCATCCATCAATCGGCAATCTTTAAACATCATTCACCAACCACTAAGTAAGCATTAACCAACCATTTTCCCATTTGCCAACCAGCCATCAACCAATCGTTAACCTACCGTTAACCAACCATTAACCAACCATCAACCAAGCATTCACCAACCATTAACTAGGCATTCACCAATCATTAACCAACATTCACCAACAACAGTCCGGCCTAGAAACCCTGAGGAAGCGGCCACCTCAGAGATCGCAGCAGACACCCAAGCGGCTGCGCAGCATCAACCGTTGGTTGATTTAGCTGGGGTTAGTAGCTGGGGAGCATCCCAAAATGCTTGATTTATGTCGGTTCATGATGTTGGTTACCAAGCATGTTTGGTTGGTTCATGATGGGGTTACCAACAGTAGCATATGGGTTGAAACATATGCTTGGCTCATGATGTGATTTTCTTGGTTGGTTTCAATGATGTTTGTTCAGCAATTCGTTGACAAACATGTGTGTTGGTTTGGTAGTAAACAATGATTCATGTGGGATGACCTTTTTTGTCATTCAAAACATATCAATGATATATCCCCAACCTGCATCATTTACGATGAATCATCCATAGAATTGATCTGGCATGATAAGTCGGGGTACCCCTATTTTTGAGAAACGCCAAATTAAGCATATCGAGAATTAAATAATGAACAATATCGGTCATACTTTTTTCCTTGATACCTGATCAACCATAGAAAAATGGTCCAGCTAGGTGGTGAATCAATCTTCTCATGATCAGAAAATAATGTAAATATGATCATACTGATCGTCCAATCGTCATAGATGTTCGATTTCTGGATATTCGCCCTCGCGGATGGCACTCAAGCAACAATGTAAAGTGAGTAACAACAAATCGAACTTTGCTGATAGTGAACATCAACAATAAATCAACCAAACAGACCAGTTTGATGATTAACAATAAATCAACAATGTAGTTGTGTGATGATTCACAATGTAGTATGATTGGCGTCCAAGTCATCGTACTTTACTAATCACACTCAACTCTTGTTAAGCAATGAATTACCGATAAATCAATCGAGATCCATATCAAAGCCCTAAATTGTTCAAGATGAATCACAAATTATTTAAGGTGGTCGACTGGTATCAATCTACCTCTAAAGGTTAGTAAGAACAGTGCCGAAGCCCTTCCTCAATCAAGACCAGGGATGGTAAATCTCCCTTTCAACTCGCATCTGACACCCTTTTCGCCCAACCTAGTCCCTCAAAGCCAGGCAACTTGCAAGAGCAAAGAACCTTGCTGGTCCATTCCGAATTCACTTTCAAAGCCCTGCACGCGGATGGCAGTGCTGGAAAACTGTGGGGAGTTCTTCAAGCGGCCACGGCAGTTGTCAAAAGTGCTTGGACCAACTAAGCTGGACAGGTGGAAACTGAAAAAAGGCTGAAAGACAACGAAATGGATATGGTTCAAAACTATTGACGGTGGAAATAACTGGCTGGTTTATATTTATAGCTTATCTATCCCTGCAAATGAGCTACAGTCGTTCATAAAATGTTATCCGTGACCAACAGGAACGATCAAAAAACAGCAGCAACTACAATGGCAAAAGCAAACAGCCACATAACTACCTAATCGACAAAGAAAAATACAAAATGTCTACAGGCATGCAAACAATCAAGTAATAGACTAAAAAACAAACACAAAACAAAACCAGCAAAAGCGAAAAACATCAATGAAAACGATTGTGCAGCTGCCACAGTGCAGTAAATCAATGTCCCCAGATCCAGAGAAAATGGTCTCGGAGAAAGGGTCGGGTCTGCAGAGACCTCGGCTTTTACAAAACAGGCAACCTGCTGCCGCTTGGAAGATGCGAGGCTGATCCTTCTGAGGTGCAAAAATATGGCAGGCCTCCAGGTCTCCATGTTCAGATTATGGTGTTAAATACCACTCTCACACTTGAGTGCTGACCCCATTTTGCCGAAATTTGACAACACATTGCCTGCTCCAAGCTCCGAGAAAGTCTCAGAAAGTACTTCTCCTGCCACTCCTACCCATTCCCACTACCACATCCACCACACCTACAACACCCTGCTTCTTACACAACGATGCGTTTTTCCGCCTGCAAGATGTTTTGCGTGTGAATCTCAAAGAAAGGTGGCACAACCTGAGCTGACCATCAGGGCACAATGTGTCGCCATGAGATGAGTGAAGCATGAAGCGATGCCACTTGGTGACCTGTGGCCGTGAAATCTTGCAATCCTGAGAGCTATGCAGCTATCCCCACACTTGGTAACTTGAAGTAAGCTGTACACCATTGAGCAAAGAAACAATTCAGGGAACACCAAAAGAGGACCACTTTGAATTTCCAAGTTTGACGTCACATGGTGGGAGCGGCGTGGTGAACAACTATCAGAAGACGGCCGGGCAGGGACACATCGGAGGTTGATGGGAAATGATGCCACCATCTGTGCGGATCAACTGTCCCCCTCGATCCCCACTTATCGTTGGGTGCTGTGATATGTTTACAGCACGAATGTGATGCACATGTGTATACAATATACATCTATGGCCATGGGCCAATACCATGTACCCAAGCTGTTCCCACAAATGACCGGTCAGTAGTTTTAGTCTGTTGGGATGTGAACTACTACTCCAATTTTGGGGTCAATGTTGACCCCCAACCTTATGGGGTTGTCCTCATGGAAATTTGCATGCCCTCCTTCACGGAAGCCAAGGTGCCACCTCAACTTCGCAGGCGGCGAAGATAAAGAACCTCCACAAATGTGGATGCCCGGTGGGATGAACTCGGGAACTCATTAGGTAACCATATGGCCCTAGGCTTGACAGCACTAGAAGGTTCAAGTTGGGCGATACAGCAATGTCGAACTCATTCGGTTGATTTCAGTACCTAATCCAACCCTCCACATTGGTTTCCTCCTCCACTTGGAAACAACGTGGGAATGTTCTAGGCCTGGACGACCCCAGTTCCCAACAACGCTGACAGAATGGGCGTTGAGCTGTGGGTCCTGGACGCACCTGGTGCTATCCAAGCACATCGCGGGTGGTGATTCGTGGGTGCGCTGGGTCCGTATTGCAACGTGTTACTATGCTGCCAGGTCTGAATCAGAACTCAATCGCCAAGAAAGTTTTGACTGGTGAGAAACCACCGTGTAGTCGTTGGACAAGATCTTTATCTGTGACTGGAGGGTTTTCATGCTTCGTTCAAGTTCTGAAACCACAGTTTGCTCAAAACTGAATCGCAGCAGTGTCATCGTCATTGTCAACCCAACTAGCTTGATGTCTCTCATGGCCTTTCCAAGACTTTCCTGGGACTTTCCTGGACTTTGATGGGACTTTCATGGTCTCATTTCATTCATTTCTTACTCCAGAAAGAAATATTGCGGATGTGAAGTTGACAGCTCCAGCGTCGCCACTCACCGCCCTCCCCCCACCAGAAGCGCGGACGAATGCTCTCAGTGATGTTCTCCGTCCTTGCAGAAGAAAGTCAGTGGAGACCCAAGAGAACTGTCTTTCAGGTTCATCCAAATGGGTGTTTTTTGTTCCAAATGGGGGACGCTCAAGTCATCCAATATCAAGCATTTATACTAGTAAACCATCCATTTTTGGGGTGGGGGTGTGGCCTTGTGTCTGACGGGGGTCACACCCTGGTGAAGGTGGAATAATCCATTTTTGGGGTCCCCTATGGCTCGAGAAACCATCAGGGGGCCCCACAAAACTGATCCAGCTCACTTTCAGCGAAAGCAAAACTCCAAATTGAAAGGGAGTCCAAAGGGACTCGCTGTGCCGACAACGTGAGACCTCTGAGCAAAATCCAGGGGGTGCAATGCCTTTCCCTTGCATCGTCGCCCCAAAATTCCCAAAATTCCCAAAGTTGTTGAATTGGTCACCACTATGGTCAGATAGGGGGCTGCTGCACGTGGGGTTGACCCTGGACCCTGTGGGGTTCATCCACTGGGCCCTCAAACAATCTGAACTCCTCGCGGACATCCAAGTTGACAGGTGCAACCTGAGCTGTCCAACTGGCGGAGCACATGGCTGAAACGAGCCGGTGGTGGTAGGTCATGGCAAAGTGATGGAGGTGATGGTTGATGATGGTTACTTATGGTTTATGATGGTTAATTACGTTTGATAGTGGTTAATGATGTTGCTCAAATAAATTGATGATGGCTCATCATAGACAATGATGCTTAATCATACTCATATAGTGATAGTTAATCATGAGTTAATAAGCGGTTTGTCATTGACAATGATTGCCATCACCATCATTAACCATGATGCGTCGATACTGACCATCTTTAAGCATCATCAATCATCAGCCATCATCAACAAACATCAACTATCATCAACCATCTTTAAGCATCAACAAACATCTTCCATCACTTTTCCAACCATCACCAGCAACCGTCGCATCGCACAACCAACGTCGAACATCGATCCCTGGGCCACGGGCCCAGCTTGCGCTGTCGATCATCTCCTACAGCGCTACCGCTGGAGACGGGTGAAAAAACGCTTGGTTCATAAGGGTCGAAAGGCGGGTGTAATGGTTGAAAATGGTTGAAAATGATTGAAATAATGGTTGAAACAATGGTTGAAATAATGGCTGAAAATGGTTGAAACCCAGGTTCAATGATTCGTTCTATCCCAACAATTCAATTGACTTGCAGTAATGATGCTTAATAACGGGTATGCCCTGGGCCCGGAAGCACATCCAAGTATACATGCCATCATTGTCTCTGAAGCCATCAATATCCATTAGTTATCAACCATTAACAACCTATAGTGATGTTCACCCCCAATTAATAAACCCTTGGTTGACAAATACGGTGTATCCCCCCGCAAAGCCTTGGTTTCCCTTTAAAACGGTACCCCCTCAATGAATGGGTTATATATATATATAACCATCATTATCTTTAACCATCATCAACCATTCTTAAACCATCATCCAGCGCCATTAAGTATCATGAATCACCATCAATCACCATAAATCATCCTAAACCACCATTAACCATGATGAATCGCCATCAATGATGCTGACCAACGATTCATCTTCACCAACCACCATCCACACGGGGCCCCGCAGCCTCACAGGTCATCTGGCCGAACTCGTCTCGAGCCAGCTGCCCGTGTTCCTGGAGACCCGACACGGCAGGCTGCACTTTAGCTTCGTTGCGGACCCATACCATTGGTTCCTTGGGGGTTCCTCAAGCCATTGGGGACCCAAAGTTATGGCTGGTTTATTACTTTAAATGATCAGCATAAAGGATGATTTGGGGGCAACCCTATTTTGAGAAACCATTGTTTGTTGCTTGTCAACAGGTACTATGGGTCGTTGGTACTCCTGCCCATTTTCAGTAGTGGGATATATTCAAGTGGTAATTTTTTGAAAATGAAGGATTGTCATCATGAAAAACCTGGTGATGGACTTTGGTAATGCCGAGTTGTGTTCAAAAATGGTGCCACCGCGACCACTTTTTTTGGTGGTTTCTCAGAATATTGACCATTAATGGCAATGTACCATCCATTTTGGGGTCCCCTATGGCTTGAGAACGTGTCAGTCGTGTGCCTTCTCATCGTCGTAGACGAGGAGGTAGAGACGGCCAGCACCCTGCGGCGCTCGCTGGGGAGGGCCGAGTGGATAAGCTGGGAATGGCTGTTGCTGGGGTGGTTGACACTGGTTCATACAATGACAATATGGTTTTTTATGAGAAATATACTTACTGTACGGTCTTCATGTCTACTGTATGGTTCATACAATGACTATATGGTTCACGATGTTGACGACCATGTATGATTGGAATGATTGATATGTTCACAATGTGTCGTTGTGTTAGACTGATGATGTTTATATTGATGTTGTTATTAATTGCTGTACACTAAGGCACCGGGTTCAGGTGCGAAGTCTTGACCAACAACATCCAGGTGGTCACAAATCCATCGCCTGGAAAGTGGGCCAGAAGTGATGATATCTCATGGGTATTCCCATAGTGGATCAAGAATCTCCAATAAACTAGGTGTTCGAATTCCATCTCGCAAGATTCTCGACCCAACTTCCACAATATCAACCAGTCTTCACAGGTCGGGGCCAGAGCCACATCTGGCCACCAGGACCAACCTCACAAACCTCGCGAGCCAGACCTCGCCCTTCACAGCCCCATCCTGCGGTCGTGGAGTTGGCACCACTCGGCCACGCAACAGGACCTGCATTTCCGCATCAGGATGAAACCGATGGAAATTGACCTGGTCACTGGTGGCAAGCTATTGATTCATCCGGGTTGCTAGTTATAAAGGTAACTACTAGTAATCAGGATGAATCAAAATTGATACTAGTTGTAATGGCTGCTAATTATACTACTAGTAATTAGTAATAGTAGCTACTAATTATATATACAATGGCCAGATGGTGGATTCAGCCTGTAATTGCTACTGCTACCATTTGGTGAACGGATCCTGGTAGGCTCCCCCTTTAAAGGGCTATAAGGACAGGCTCCTAGAAGCAGTGGTGGAAAATGAATAGCGAGGGTGGCTGGATCAATGCAGAAAAAAGTGTAGCTAAACCCAAAACGTCGTGTTTGGAGCTGGCAAATGATAGCTAAGCCCAAAGCATCTATATTTTTTTTGAGCTG
Organism: Symbiodinium kawagutii; assembly: GCA_009767595.1. NCBI lineage: Eukaryota > Dinophyceae > Suessiales > Symbiodiniaceae > Symbiodinium > Symbiodinium kawagutii. The sequence continues at coordinate 134,363 of VSDK01020508.1, forward strand.
GCAGATGCCTCACGGTGCTTACTTGTCCTCCGTGCGTACTCACAATCAAACATCCCTGTCGAATACTAGCATATTGAAACGATTAATCATCAAAGTACTTAAAAATGTAGCTATCTAAATGTATTGTACGATTTTAATTCGTCCCATTTTACAAGTTACACCTGTCCTGGATTCAAATTGCACAGAAGACATCATCTTTCATTACTATTCTTCCTATTCTCACTATCATCCGGTTCACCGTGAACATTCAAAGCTCATGGCGGTATTCATCACGTGCAAGAGCGATGATTATTGTAATTATGCGTACAAGTTGATCATTCTGATAAGTCCTGATGCAAGATCCATGCTGCTATTAATCACTTGCACCAGGAACTACCCAAGATCTTGCTCAAAAGTACTTCACACGTACCATGGTGTGGATCTCCCATGACACACCGCCCTGCAAGTGCACCTCAATGGTCCCCACGGCTGGTAAGGCCTGGCGAAAGCAATAAGAAATGGTTGAGGATGGTCATCAAGCTTCATTGATCAATAAGCGACCAATGGTCATGATGAAAATACGGTCAGATAAAATGGTGTCATAGTTAGCAGTTACTAGGTATCAAATCTTGAAATTGCATTCTGAATGGTTAACCATCAGTCATGATCAATGGTTGATAATACTTGTGAAGGATACGTAATGATTCTATCATGGTCATTGAGTTTGTCATGATCATCAACCATAGACTGTTGGCTATGGATCACCACCATTACTCAGCCATGGTTTGCTTTGTTATCTGTAGTACGTCCCTACTCTGGCATACTTGTGTCGTTTATATCCTACAAATTTGCAGGTTACTAATGACTATGAACCAACTGCTGACCACCTGGTTCTTCGTGGGTCATGAAGCCATGCACCAAACCCTAAACCAGGGCTGCTTATCGACGCCCCAAGTTGGGGAGTCCCAAGTTGGATTCGAAGTTGATATAAACTGTGTACCTGGTAACAGCGGAACCAGGTTATCTCCCAGGTAACACCATACTCAAAGGTTTGTTGCAGGTAACCAACTGAAAGCTTGGGGGGCTGGTTACCTGGTTACCTCCCAGTCGCCTCGCGTCCCGTCACCGTTTTTCTGCGGACTGGGCACTGCTACAGCTGAAGTGCTGCCCTGTCTCCCGGATTGGAACAGCTGGAGCTTCCCAGCGACGCAGCCGCAGCACATTGGCTGCACGGGACAAGGCAAGGAAGTCTCGGGTAGGATGATGCTCTGTGCAACATGCACTTGATACAAAAATAGTTACATTGATACATGTATAGTTCATCTGTATTTACTTATAATCTATACATATACACAGGTAGTAGTGTACATCTGCTTATGTGAATGCTGACAACGTCTGCATCTGTTGGTTTCTGCATTCAGCAGTGAATATGGACGAAATCGACCAAAGACATAGCATAATTAACGACAGACGTGTTCGTTCCCGGTAGAAGTCTTGTAGCGTTCGCTGTGCAACGGTGAACGTGGTAGCCCAGAAAATGGAACACGTTTTGAAAGGGTGTTCTGTGTCCATATCTCCTTGAAACTCTGATCTCGTATGGTTCTTCGAAAGCTATCTACCGCAATGCTGCTATGGATATTTTCCATGGCTCAGGTGTCCAAACCAGGCGAATTGGGGACCAAAAATCACCCATGCAGTTTAGCATTTCCCATTACGGACCACTATCAGTGTGTATTAACCATGACTACTGCTTCAAGGAACGATATGTCACATTGGTGACACCAAAACTCGGATGATCCTTTTTTCAGCCGGTGTTGGGCGTCCCTGATGTTGGTGGAACCAACTGAAATTGGAGGAGATGAAGTTCCTTCACAATCAACAGTTCAAACTGCCACCACCACCGCCAATCACCGGAAAAGTAGCTGTATAGAGCGTTGACTGGCCATGACCACTGCTTCCCAGTGTCTGGTTATTCAATATCTTGGTGGCTTATAGATCCCCTGCTAAAAATATACTTTTAGTGGTTCTATGGTAAATCCATCATATCCCAAAAACATTAAAAACCTAAGTTAGTGGGTATAAACCATCCAGATATTCTGACCATTCGGACCATGTCAAAGACTCTCCTTGCACTGGAGCCGCCACTTCAAATGAGCTCTTCGTCGGGTGGCTCCTGCCTTGGCCCCAAACCATGTGCTGGTCTCCGATGATGGCTCTTCCTAGGACCCGAACTTCTGTTTCAGTGAGAAAATCCCTAGGAAACAGGGATCTCTATCCCTAGGAAAGAGGAATCAGTAGGTATCCCTCTAACTATTCATGGGGATCCCTAGGGCATGATTTTTGTTTACCCATTATCCAGCATCAAGCAAACGAAATCCACTTAGAAGTTTTGGTAAGTGCTCTGGACAAGCGTCACTTGGGCGCCGTGGCTGTCAGGGGATCATAAGTGGAACCCCCTTGAACAATGCAACAATACGCAACCCCACAAGCAGTAGTTGTAACCATATCGTCCATGTAACAAGTTGAACTGCTCAGGGTGACCGTAGCAACATGTGATTCCCACGCTGTCCCAGGATCTTGAACTGCTCCCAGGTCACCCTTCAAGTCGCTACGCATCCTTCGTACAAGGGACGAGAGAATCCAGAAGTCCACGGCATAGCTGCCCACCTGCATGGTGGATCAACCATGGTGGTGGCCAATGACCCGGGATGGGTCAAGAGTCGGTGAACATCCCAGCAGCCAGACTGGTTTGGATAGTTCTTTTGATCACCAGGGTGCCAGGGTTTTGACACACTGCCAATTCACTATGCTTCATGATGCTTCATGGGATGGTCAATGGCTGGTGCTGAACATGCTGGTGCTTCATGCTTGGTCAATCGTTGGTGACTGGTAGTTCCATGATGAATATGGTACCAATAAATCAGCATCAGCGTTTGACTTGCAGTACCAAAATGTCACCAGAACAACCCCAAAAACTCACGTTTGAACTGAGCTCCGGGCGAACACGAGGTAAGTCAACATCAGTCCCCATCTCAGCCACGAAAGGTTGGGAGTTGCTGCAGTTCCAAGCCATAGGTTGTTGAATAAGCAAACCAAGCAAACTAAACGAACTGGCAAGCGACTCAAAGGGTTACAAGACGTTCAACAAAACAACTACTAGAACTTGGCTTAGAAACCACTATTAGTTGCTGTGAGAAGGAGGATCCAACCACCACCGCAGCGATAGAAGCCAGGGTATACCTGCCAGGAACCCCTTCTTGTATTTGCCAGGCCGGATTTGGTGCGGATTGGACACAATAGACCATTGGGCAGCACTACGAGATAGTCTGATACCAAGGTGATGTACAGATCTGCAGGCACAATGTCCAAGAAAATCTTCATATTGAAGACCTACCAATCATCGTAGAAGTATACAAAAGGAACACCAGTATACTTTCTACCACCATCGGGGTCTGACATCCTCCCGCTGAACAACTGCACCGGGTGATGAGATTCCTCTGTCCCAGTTGATCCAGGGAACAATTGTTTCACAGCTTGGGTTAAACCTCTCAAAAATGTTAAGTAGTTCCACATCATCCATCTTACGTCTGCTAAAAATTCCTGGTCCGCTCAAGCAAATTGAAACAGGATGAAACAGGAATGTGTCATCCCTTTGTACTGCTTTCAACGAAGGGATTTCCATGTCATGAATAACAATCATTCTAGCTGCATACCAGATAGATCCAAAAGCCCTTGCCGACACTTTGCCACTTAAGTTCTTGCTCTTCAACCAGTTACCTCAGGAAGAAACCAGCTATCCCGGGGAGCTGGCACAATCCTGACCGTGGCCATGACTAGGTGGGCCGTTCTCAATGCAGCCATTGCCTTCGCCGGTATCCTTAACAATCCCCAGTTTCAAAGCCAAGCCACTGCAATGCTTTCATCGACCTTGCCAAGCAACAGGGACCACCCCAAGGCAACCCCTGTGATCGTGCTTGATGATGAGGGAACTTACATCCATGCAGTGATGCATGGATATCATGAAAACTCACAACATGTCCAGAGGCCATCTTTAATTAAGTCTCAGTAATGGGACTTGCAGAAGGATTCCTGGGAGAAATCCTCGTCTTGCAATTGGAAAAATCCTTGTGCACGGGAAGCTCCGGTAATGGCGAACTTTCCATCTCAGGTGAGTTTTGCAGGTTGGTACCTATTCAATATCATTTTGAGGACCAAACTGGTTTCAACGTCTCATGGATGTTCCCTCGGCAGTTGCGTGGGTATCAGGTCGCAAGTTGGACCCAGGATTTGTTGGTTCCACGGCGCTGCTTCTGCCAAGTCACAGTAGGACCCCTGACGTTTCCAGGAATCCCATGGCGGACAAGGTGCTTCTCCTGGGAGTGATCCTGCCATTAGTGGAGAGGATGATGGCTACAACTGTTACCATGGAGCCCAGTCTCAACTGGTTGGCCCAGCTTACCGCTTGAAACATAAGAGACCAACCATGAATGGCTACCGATACTAAATACTAAGACTATAGCAACAGTATGTGGTTATCATTCTCTGGGCACGGCTCAACCTGGTGTGAACGTGTCCATCTTTGACAGATGTACTGCGTGATTTGATGACAAATATCATTTACCATACATTAATTAAGGATTACAACCACTATGACAACATTGAAGAGTATAGTGAAAAACCAGGGGGTTGATATTTACCATTACTCGCAATGTAGGTCCAAATTGGCGTTCAACGTGTTGGCGTGCATACAAAAGCATACACCTTGCTTTCGCCACAGCTTCATGCTTGACAAATGACTGGTAGACACAGACTGTTCAGAAAAAGATTAGCAACGAATGGTGTTGCCTTCTAACACACACGTCTGTCGATAATTTGGCTACCACTACACTTACCAAACAATCCAAATGAATGGCCGCAAAAGTGATCCAAACTGACTATAAGTCCACGTCTTGTCAACATCATACATCACTCTGTCAAGCTGTATGTTGAGTACCCAAAGCCAAAAGATTGTTATCGCATACTATGGTGTACCGTTCTTGTGCTGGCATCAGCGAGTCTGGTGGCACCCACAAAAACCACCTGACCTTTCTGTATCATACCTTCATTCAGGTGTGTTGGCCCAAAAATTGTGTACCCCCAAGTCACTGGGGGGTGTTCATATTGATAATGGTTAATCATTAGTTATTATTGGATGGTCAGTAGCTACCACCACGGCCAACTGCAGGTGACCCGCTTGGAGGCTCCCAGGGTCCTGCTTTGGCACAACATCTGTGCTGTGATCGGCACACCCATGGCCACCAAGGGAGCAAAGTCTGTCATCCTTGGCGACAGTCCGACAACAAGTTGTGGTGCCACCCCATGGGGTATGCTACAGAATACGTCATGGCCCCTCTGTTTGGCCCTCATACTGTCTCATTTTCCTGCTGTGCTAGTTCCTTCCCGTACTGCACAAGCGTCTCCAAACAGGGCCACAGAACAAACAATGTTTCTTGGTGCTCTTCTTAGGGGAACGGTTCCCGTTATTAATGTTGCTCCTGGCTGCCGTAAGCCCCCCTTCGCTGCCAAGGTGCATCTGCCGGAACTTGGTAATCGAATATAGCCTCGAAAAGTTCAACCATGGGTTGGGAAGGACTCCCTTCCAAAATAAAACATTGCTCAATGTTGAGGTGTCCAGGGGTCGGTCTATGTGACAATTCCCTACATATTGGGTAGTCAGCACCGCAAGACCATCCGTCGAGTCAACAATTTGGACAGCGCCGAGTCGTGACCAGCACTTTGGCATTCCCCACATTCACGTGCTTGCGTGTCTCACCCCAAAAGAACGCCTGCATGAATAAGACAGATATGACATGACATGACATGCACACGTAGGCTTTCACGTCCATCGCATAAGACAACATGACGTGACATCGCATGGCAAAAACGCAACATGACATGACATGACATGACATGACGTGACGTGACGTGACGTGACGTGACGTGACGTGACGTGACGTGACGTGACCTGACGTGACGTGACGTGACGTGACATAACATACGTGTGACCCTGACATGGTATGGCATGACATAACATAATATGGAGTACATATCCTCAAATGCAAAAGCGTACCTAAAGCATACATACATGATGGTTGCTTGATTACGTCCTGTTTTGATGGGCCTGATTGACACGATAAACCACGTCAAATTGATAGTACCCACCACCAGGTCAACACCACTTGATCGTTCAGTGACAGTGTCTCAGGTCATGGCATCATTTGGGAACCGACTTCCCAATCACCCAAATGTTCAGAACTTGAGAAGCCAAGAATTTGTAGATACGAATTGCGAATCGTTTATGGACAACCAACCATATTATTGGTTGGTAGGTACCCTTGATCATTGGTCCCATCTGAAGACCTTCTTGCCTTACCAAGCGGCTCACCCATGAGCTCTGCCTCAGACACAACCCGCACGGATTCACAGCTTTGGTTAACCTTAAACCAGCCTGCAACGAGAACATGTAAAGCAACAAGTAAACTGGATCAAGTTCACAGTGGTGAGAGATCGAGCAGGTGTTCAAGTTTCAAAATGTAGGCTACACTACAAAATAGTTGCAAACTGGCTCATTGTCATAGTACAACAGATTTTGGTTCTATTTTTGTTGGCACTTTCTTGCAGAAAATATTTGGACGTGAGTGTCATTCTTTGTGAAACTGCATTGTCAAAGTAAAATTGTGAGACTTCCTTGACGGCTGTGTTTCAAAATGTTTCAAAGGAGCAAGCTAAAAAAACGGCGGTCAAGATCACTTCCAAGAGCAATTACTGTCCATTTCTCGCACTTGAGGTTGAAATGGTTTAAATGTCTGCAGAGAATCATCCACCACATAGGAATCCCAAAACGCCATCAGGGCAGACCCAAAATCACCCGCAAATCCAGGGATCCCAAACGGATGTGCCCCTCGCAACTGTGAACCAACAAGGATGGGTGTGTCTAAACCAACAAACCCACGGGGGATCCTTAGGCTCAGCCTTGGGCAAACCCTTGGGGATGTCCCGTTGGCCACTTCCCTGCCACGCTGCATATCGTCGGCCACGTGCACTGGTCAGCAAGCTGCTGGACGTCTCAGCCACAAGGGGGCCATGGTGGTACCCTCTGGCCCCTCCCAAGCGAGCTGATCGTTTTTGGGAAACCAACCAGCTGATGGTTCCAAGTGGTACATCACTGACAATCTCACAATGAAGGCAGTTCAAGTGAGAGTAGAAAAATCCATCTTTGAACGAGAGTCGTGAGCCAATGACGATAGCGATGTATCATGCAGACTTTATTAACAAGTATATAGTGGTGACTATAATTCTATAATCATTACTTGGAACGGAATCAACAACGACACAGCGGAGATAAACATAGTATCAGACTAGTACTCACAAAATAACCAGTCCTGCAAGGACTCGGCGGATCATTCAGCTAACTCTGATGCTGGTGACAAATGGGTGGTGCCAGTTGCGCCAACGGCACTGCTAAGTCAACTGCAACTAAACTGCATCCAATAAGACTGACCCTTTCAGGTGCACCACCAAGTCAGTGCACTTCGAAATCCTCCCGAGTGAAATTTCAGAAGCTCCAATCTATTCCCAAGAAATCGCTTGGAGCAACAGTGAATCTTGGGGAACCTATGATCTTCAAGCTTGTTCAGAGAGCGGCGTTCTAAAGGGGCCGCAATCAATGTCAGTTAGAAACTCAGCAATTTGGTGGGGCAAGCTCAAACTGCTAAACCGCGCAATAATGGATCAATTGATGATTGTGGGACAGATTTCTTGGACCGGTTGATCTTTGCCGGGTCACATGAGCAGCTTCCACTTCACTGCGGATTGATTCTATTGATTGGTAGCGGTTCCCTTTCAATAGTGGATTATGAAAAAGCATCAACCAAGTATATCAGCCACGGAATTTTGCACCTGCGTCTTGTTACCCGTCTTTCATTCGGGTTTGGAAATTTGCTCTCACCAAGAAGTGGTGCAAGCGAGATGCCCACGTGTGTTGCCACCCTGCAAAGGTGAAGATTATCCCCAGCATCACCTGTGGTGAAGCTGCATTGGCTCAATCCGGTTGGCTGCAGGTGCTGTCTGGTTCGTTGTCAGATTGGTGGATTGGTTGGTTGGTTGATTTGTTGCTTGTATACATCTGATGGTGGATGATTCACCAACATTTAAAAGTTGGATCTATCTTGGGCTAATCGCTGTGTCGCATCTTCCATTAGCAGTGGTTTGCGAGTGTAAAGCCATTGTCGCATCATGCTGTCTATGATAATTCGCCATTGGTAAAGTGATTGGTTCTGCTCTGTTGTTTCCAGTGGCGCGGCGCCGGCTCGACAACTCAGGGATCACGTACAAATTAGCGCAAGAATACTAACGGCATATGTCTATACGTACATATGTGTTTCCTCAGATACCCATGTACGGACACATTGCTGTTGGTGGCCAACCTTCAGGACGATCGTGTATCTAGTAACCATCGTTTTTGGGGGTTGCAAAATGCTAGATTCACCAGTAATTCCTCAGAGGTTCTGTATCACTGTCAAACATGCCCAGAAACGAACAAAGCAGTCTACACTACCTGTGAGGATTTGAACGAGTGGGAAAGGGTCTCCATTCAAATCTTCATCCAAACCCCTTGTGCTAACATGCAGTCTGAAGTAGGGACCCGTGCCACTGGACCTCTAGCGACATCCACACATGTCAACAAACAATGATCTTCTTTGGGTTTGTATCATTTATTGAGGTACGTATTACTGTATCTGGGTTTGTAGCATTGTAACATGGTAACATTGCTGTTTGTAGCATAATTATTTTCGTAATGTTTAAACATTCGCAATGAATTATACTTAATGAGCAAAAATAACAATAATAGTAATAAATCAATGTAGCATGATTTATTTGCAGCATTTATTGACGGCCCAGATTTTGATACTTGTGCTCGCCTCTGAACGCACGGTGTAACAGGGATTCCGGCGTGATTCCACTGATTCGAAGCTTTTAACATCAACCAGATAGAGACAAACCAGAGTGAGATAAGTGAGATATATGCTGGAGCACATGGCAACTCATGGTCGAAATCTCCCCAGAAAAAGAATTGGCCGAGGCATCACCCATATTTCATTCGCAGCATGTCTGTGGCCCTAGGCTTGTTGCTGGTGCCCTATTGCAAGTGACCATATCCCGCAGGCGCATCAGTCGTCAGAGCACATGGATCATCGTTGTCCACCAACGACCATCGCAGAAGCAGATGCCCACAAAGGAAAAGGCAAACGCTGCAATGTAGCCTCAACGGGGCGAGGCTTCATAGGCCAAGGTGTGCAAGTGAGTCACAACCATACAAATGCCTCACCAGCATGGACGCATAAAAGCAAGGCTACCACTATATAAGTTGTCGGTACCAGTACTTTCTTAACGCTAAATCCAATCATCCCAGGGTCATCGGGCATGCCCAAGACTCACCGGAGTGTCTTTTGGCTTTGAAATCAGAAGCCCCTGCCGTTGAGAGGATCCTGCACTGCACCATTTGAGAGTCCTGTGGCCACAGTTGCATGGTTTCATCCCAGGAGTTTCAACGGATTTCGCCTCGTAGTTCCCCCAAGTCGCCAGCAGAGGCATCTGCCACCAGCTGACCATTAAACAACGGTACACCACCGTAGTAGCTTCCATTACGAAACTAAGATGGTTCTTTCGTGCTGCTTGATACATCTTGATATCCATAGATAGTGGTGCCTGCATGTGTATGTAGTTATATCTCTCTCCCATCCTCTTCGCTGATTGTTACTCCTCTTGATCACCACCAATGCCGATTGTTACCTCTAGATTGTTACCTCAAGAATGCTGATGGCTGGTTAATCACCCTGAATCACATATGACTATCATGACCATATAACCAGGTTGATCCAGCACCCCCAGTGGCTTACCCCGCCCCACTGTCATCCACCATGGCGCCGTAGAGCAGGCTACTTTGGATCATGGCAACCGATGGAACCCGGGGCCGTCTCTTCACCTGAGCGGCGGTTTGACGATGGTTTTGAAGAATGGTAAGTAGTAATGATTAACTAGTAGCTAATACATAACTAGTATCACTATTACTATAATAATAAATAATAAATAGGTATCACTATTACTAGTATCACTATTACTAGTATCACTATTACTATTACTATTAACAGTAGTAATGGTAAGTAGCTAATAAATAAACATAACTAGTATCACTGTATTACTATTTAGTAGCTAATCATAACTAGTAGCATCATAATGCTTACTGGCAAGTAGCTAATGGTAAGTATGTTACCATTAGTAGTGACAGTAGTTATGATAATAGTTCATCATTAGCAGTTGTTATTAATAAACGTTATTACTAATGACTATCATTTGTAAGGAAGCATTACAATAGTGCTTGACGATGATGATGATGATGATGATGATGATGATGATGATGATGATGACGATGATGATGATGATAATGATGATGATGATGATGATAATGATGATGATGATGGTTCACCATGGTCATCAAGAATTGCCGATGATGATAGTGATGTCCGATCATGCTACATAATGACAAAATCAATAATGATCAGTATGATCAGTGCTTATTATTCGAATGGTTATTAATCATTGAGTCACATTGTCTGATAATGAACGATCAATGGTAAAAATGACAATGGTCGATAATTATAGTACGGTGACCATTCGACACTACCATCTGAGAATGATGATGATCAACTAAACTTGTGATAAGTCAAGTCAAATTGATAAACCGATTTATTAGCTATCGTAGACAATAACGGTGCATATTCAACGAGAACAACGCAACAAGAACCAACAATCAGCGAATTCATTGGTAGGGATTTGAATCAGAGTAAGAATATCCCACTGCTGATCAGCCCTCAGATTCATATATCCAGGAGCTGAAAATCATATAAGCAGCATACAACAATAGAAAACGTTCAGTAACCATGCTAGTAGTCGGAACAACCATAAGGACCAATCATGTTCAGTCCTATTGGTGATACGCAAAATCAAATATATTACGACTATCATCAAAGGGCGAACCAAGTATTCGCATACTACCGGCGTCTTTGGTTATATCACCATTTTGCTATCGAATATAGTGATAAACCACTACTGTAGAATAATACCTAGAATGCAGTGCATACCAGAATACCAGAGTACTAGTTGGTTTGTATGTGCACTCTTGTGAAAATCTCATAATACCTCAAGTAAATAGGAATTCTCCAATTTGACCAACCTTACTGGGGTTGGAACCAGAAGAGGAGGTGCACACGGGTTGAAGAACAGCTGTGCATGTGCAATGAAATAACATACTCATAGGTTCACGCCATCCAATCGCTGGGTTTAGAGGGCAGTTCAAACCAGACATTTCGTCCATAGAAAAGTCACCTGAGATAAAGCTGTTTGAACCATTTAGGGTACCAGGGGCCACAAAATATGGCTGTGGGTCAAAACCCTGTACCCCTGGTTCCCCATCATTAACCATTGGTTTCCCTTTAAAATGGTTGGTTATTATACCCCATTATTGGTTGGTTAATATTGACCCATAGCCATATTTGCCAGCAGCAATCCATGCCCATCTGCAATCTGAACCCAGTGACAGCCGTAGCATTCTCAGTGCTGTTCTCCGTGCCATTTTCCGTGCCGTTCTCCGTGGCATTGCCGGTGGCCTCCGTAGCCGTAACCTCCGCAGCCGTGGCCTCCGCAGCCGTGGCCTCCATAGCAGCCGCTGCTGCCGTGGCGTTGGCATCGACGGCGCTGCACTCATCAGTGCCATCGCAGGTGGGCTCAGCGTCAGGTGCCTGGTCCAGCATTGCTCCCAGGGCACAACTGGTGATCACCAAGAACGAATTTGTTTGTTTAAACATCCCAAGAAGGTGCATATACATGTCGATGGGTATAAGTAGATATATGTGTATATATAATATTGATTTATTTACATATAACACATATAAGCTATACATAGATAGGTAGATAGATAAATGGGTAGATAGATAGATAGATAGATAGTTAGATAGATAGATAGATACATAGATAGATAGATAAATAGGTAGATAGATAGATTGATAGATAGATAGGTAGATAGATAAATAGGTAGATAGATAGATTGATAGATAGGTAGGTAGATAGATAGATTGATAGATAGGTAGGTAGATAGATAGATTGATAGATAGATAGATAGATAGACAGATAGGTAGATAGATAAATGGGTAGATAGATAGATAGATAGATAGTTAGATAGATAGATAGATACATAGATAGATAGATAAATAGGTAGATAGATAGATTGATAGATAGATAGGTAGATAGATAAATGGGTAGAAAGATAGATAGACAGATAGATAGATAGATTGATTGATAGATAGATAGATAGGTAGATAGATAAATGGGTAGATAGATAGATAGATAGATAGTTAGATAGATAGATAGATACATAGATAGATAGATAAATAGGTAGATAGATAGATTGATAGATAGATAGGTAGATAGATAAATGGGTAGAAAGATAGATAGACAGATAGATAGATAGATTGATTGATAGATAGATAGATAGGTAGATAGATAAATGGGTAGATAGATAGATAGATAGATAGTTAGATAGATAGATAGATACATAGATAGATAGATAAATAGGTAGATAGATAGATTGATAGATAGATAGGTAGATAGATAAATGGGTAGAAAGATAGATAGATAGATAGATAGATAGTTAGATAGATAGATAGATTGATTGATTGATAGATAGGTAGATAGATAGATAGATCGACCAGAACCCAAGCTTGGGGAAGTCGCAACCATGCTCTCTGTTAAATCCTGCTGGAGGAATTTCCCCACCAAAACCTCTCTCCTCAGTTGTCGCGTTTGAAAGCATCGAGTGGCTGATACAATCCCAGACATGGTCGGAAAATTTACAGGAAAACCCTTGAGTCTTAACCCATGTTTTTTTCGCAGGTGGATTTTTCAAGGGGTTTCCTGTACAGTTTCCTCAGTTGACAGAGGGTTCCCAGGTCGATGTTTCCCATCAACCAGGGCCCCAGTGATGCAACCAGCCTCAGCCTCATGGGCCACCGCTTCCACAGGCGGCGCAGGAGCCAGCACCTCCTCATGCAGAAATCGTACCACAAAACAAGCCCAAAGATTGGATCATCATAACGAGCATCCTCTGGATTATTGGATGCTTATTGGTGATAAGCATCCTCAAGAGATTGGATCATCGTTATAAGCATCCTTTTGGGGAGCGGCAAATCTGGACTGCTCCAGAAATGGGGTCATCCCGAGACATTTTTCCACGCTATTGGGGTGCCTTCACCTATGATAGCAACCTCAACACCTGGTGTCTTTCCTTCTAAAAATGGACGTCTTCGGAATTGGACCTATGCAATGCCATGAAAAAATTCGTTCTATCCAGTACGCGGTTCCAACGACCCAGACCTGGAATTGGACTTCGAACATCCTTGGGTCCAGCAATCCCAAGATGCATCAGTCTGAGTGAGGGTACCTAATTGACACTCTATTGTGCAAATAAAAGCTACAAGCTGCAGAGATCGACTCGATCGACCCAAATATCCTCATTATTGTTATATGCAGATGTGTATACATAGCGTACAAACATATACACGTATCTACAAATGTATATATATATATAGGTATAGATACAGATATAGATATTGGTATAGATATAGATTTACATATGTCAACTGCCAACAAAACATGCTGGCAACAATACTTGCGACCACTTTTCTTGTGTGAAAATGCTCCGAGCACACTCGGCACTTGGGATCCTCCTCCAGCATAGGGCCATCCAGAATCTGAGGCAACACTAACCTTGGCAGTGAAGATAGGTCGCTCAGATCATCTAGGACGGCGTTTGGATCTGGCCAAGGGAAGGGGCCTGTCAACGTGGCAAGTATGTAGATGTGCTTACTAATGTGCATGTATACATAGATACACATTTACATATCTATGAATACATAGATACACATTCATGTATATGTGTGACTGCGTGTGTGGAAAGAGGCATTAGCAGTACTTCGCAGGGATGTTGCTGAACATGTCAGGTCTGCAAGCATCGTTTCCAAGTTACACGTGCATTCAAATTTGGACATATAATCATCATATAATATATATATATAGAAAGAGCGAGAGATGCATTTACATCTATATATAGAAAAAAATATAAATACACATACATACACATACACATTATAAATCATCCTGATGATGATGATGATGGTGATGACGATGATGATGATGATGATGATGATGATGATGATGATGATGATGATGATGATGATGATGATGATGATGATGATGATGATGATGATGATGATGATGATG
>VSDK01020508.1:148959-159286 GCA_009767595.1 Symbiodinium kawagutii
AGCTTCATCCGCAGCTGCCACATCGCAGTGCTGACCGCCCGGTCACTGGTCGATCATCACAGCTTGATGCTTGATCTTCGTAAGTCACTGGGAACCACTTGGAACAGGCATCATTCACCATGGAGAAGGAGAATCCCAATGTTCACTAAGCAGCCGCAATGAGAAATTTCAGGGTCCACAGTGGTGCGCCCCAAAAGTCACCAGTCCCTGGACCGATGCCCAGGGACTCTCCATAAAGCCAATTGGACGCCAGGAGCAGTGCTCCAGCCTTTGGTGCAGCGGCTTGGAGAGAGGGCATCACAGCACAGGTGAGGGATTCGAAATGTTAACCTGTCAGCTTTTGTATCAATTAGTGGTTTCTCAAGTCATAGGGGAACCCCCACAATGGTTGGTTCATTACAAGAAAAAATCAACATGCGATGTTTTGGGGATACCCCATCTTGACAAACCTCCATTTGGGTTGTTTCCAACCAATGGGCAGTGATTCAAAGGGCCTGACCCGTCCTTTGCTTGGTGGCTGGTTGACCCCCTAGTCGTCATGGCCAGATCTTTATTCATACCCCTTGTCTGGTATCTATCAGTTTCGCGCGGTGGTGTCGCAAGACCTCACTCGAAGCTTCTTGTCCTGGTCACTTTGGATGCCAAGATCATGGTAGCGCCCCTCACACCTGCTGAAAACAACCCCATCTAGATCAAAGAGACACAGGCAATGGGATTCTTTAAAAAAATCCAGCCACACATCGAATCTTTCAGTTACCTCTCAACAGGTACACCACAAGCCAACCAGTTTGCGTGCAGATTCCCTACAAAATCCAACATTCATTACACATACGCCCAAATATGAGTAACAAATTTGGGAGTCACATACGAGTAGTAATGAAGCTTGATATTGCTATTTGAAAGTTTTGGGATACCAGGCCACAGTTGAATATGCAAGTCCGTATCTAAACCATGGTTTGGTGGAAGTCCATCACATTTCGCCGGTTCTTGGTGCAACCAAGTTTACCAGAGGGTAATGTAACCAGTCATGAGTCATATGGCAGTGGGTCAACACCCTTAGTCCCCCTGGTTCCCCTGTCATTAACCATTGTTTTGCCCCATGAAATTGTTGCTCATCATCCCCCATGAAATTGGTTGGTTAATGCCTTGACCCAGCTCGCCATAGCTGGTATATCCCCCAAAAGTTCTTGCTTACTATCCCCTACTAGTCAATCCTTGCGCAACTCAAGATGGATATCTCCATCGACAAAAGTTGGGTTTGGGCAACATCATCAAAGCTTCGGGAAAAAGTTGCAAACATCACCCATGAATCTCAAAAGATACCGCTTTGCATGGAAGCAAAAGACCTAGGAACACAGCAAATGTACTCCAAAAAGAGGTCAACAAAAATTTTTGCAAAAAGGAAAAATAAAACCAAGCAAAAATTACAGCAAATCAGGAAAGCAAAAGTCCCCAGAGGCTACAAAAAGACTTTGGTGAATAGTGCAGGAATTGCCACCATGGTATATGGTACTGCCATCTCTGTGCATGCCACCAGCCACTACCATAACATCAGAGTTTTAATTGCAAAAGCCTTGGATCGTGCAGGTGCGGGAGCCAACTCCTACCTAGCGTGCAACGCAAAGGATAACAATCTAGACCCAGAACTGAGGATATATATATCCAGATTTCAATTGTGGCGCAGATTATTTCATTGCTTTCCAGAGCTTCAGACCCGAGCCCTTGCGCAAATTTATCAGATGAGTCGCGGAAACAAACGTCTCAATGGACCTATGAGTGCTTTCATCCAAATGGTTGACCAGTTGGGGGGGCAAATTTTTCCAGAAGGTTTTGTGCGATTCCAATCCCTAACCGTTCAATGGCACAAAATTTCCATGAGATCCTTGAAGCGAATCTTAAACAAAGCATGGATTTTTATCATAACCTCAAGGATCAATCGCAAAGACTTTGATATAGATGATTTCGACCAGGATGCCTCGATTGCAGCAGGGAAAAAGCTTTCCTTCCATGACAGAGCAGTTTTGGACGCATATCATGTCGGCAGACACATCACAAATGACTTCAAGTCAAAATTTGTGCCAGACACCACAACCACATGTCCATTGTGTGGTAAAGCAGAAGACTCTAGAGAACATAGGATTTTCAATTGCAAAGCTTTGGAAGAAATCCGACAAAAGTATAAGTGCATCAAGCAAATCAAAAAACAGTGGAAACGCACAAACTGGTTCTTTGGGTTATGTCCCATGAAAGTGAATCATACCCTACTCAGCCAAATCCATCACATGGACTATAAGCAATCCATTCCAGAGCCAGACGAAAGTGACATCATCCACATTTTCACTGATGGCACTGCATATTTTTCTGAGTTCCCAGAAATCACATTAGCAGCTGGAGCATACGTTGTTGCGCATCCAACTGAACATGCAACATTGTCGCAACATCGTAGTGTCGTGCCAGGTGTTGAACAAAATAGCTTCGTAGGCGAGCTATGGGCTTTGCAATTGGCCCTTTGTAAATACCACTGTTTGCATGTCTACACCGATTGCCAAGCAGTCGTAGACCTTGTACAAGAGGCCGTTGCTGATCCAGAACAATGCCACAACATCAAATGTGAATATAACACGCTTTGGCAGTTGGTTTGTCAGCAAATCAAAGCACGCACTCGTGATGCCATCAAAATTTCAAAAGTAAAAGCACATCAAAAAGTCGAGGAGGCTGGCAATGTGCATGAAGCATGGTGTACATTCCACAACAACCAAGTGGACTCGCAGGCAAAACTTGCAATCACTCATGACCAATATGCATTGTTCGCTAGACTGCAAGTATTGGCGCAGAGACAAAAACAGAGGAGAGAACAGCTCAGAGAGCTGAATTCATATATGATCGAGATTGCCAAATTTGACTTCAAGCACAATGAGAATCTGGAGAAGAAAACCGTCAAGCACCATGTTCTCAATCTTGAAGATCCAAAGTTGCAATTCCCACACAAGACCAGTTTGCATACGATAGACATCACACATAATCAATACCTTGCATTCCCGTGGGGACCTCTATTCATGTGGCGCTTGGAGCAATGGGCCAAAGTGTTGGCTTGGCCTACCAATCCGACTGAATATAGTGACATCAGCATTCTGGAATTGTATGTGGATTATGTATCATATACAAATACAAGAGCACCGAGAAACACTTCAACAAAGGAAGAGATTACAAACAGATGGCCGTCGTGGACCTTCGATGACTATCATTGCAGAGCAGATGGTGGCGACCTACAACCTTTGAATAAAGAGCTCTTGACCTTTTCAAGGGCTATTCTTTGGTTATGCAGAAATGGTAACAACACACTTTGGAAAGCAGATGTTTGCAGACGATCATATTCGCTGGCTAGCCTAGGTTACAGTGGATGGCTTCAAGGCATCACACCTCGACCTTTGCTGTCAAAGAAACATGAAGCGGCAGTGGCCATTCACAAATATTTCACCAGTGGAGCGGGTGCCAAACGCAACATGCATACACCATTGAGCTTACCGGTGAAACCTTGGACAAATCATCCGAAATTTTGTGATACAACTGCAAAAGAAAGAGTTCCACAGCTCCGTCGATCTCGAACGATTTTTGCAGGCACGGACGATCTTTTTACATAGTTTTTTTGCATATACAGCTATGTGTGTTGACCTTACGTGAGAATCACTGAGGGTCCGCATGTCTGGTACCAAACCAGAACTAAGAGCCAAACTGGAAAAAAATCCCCTACTATTAACCATTATAACCAGCTAGAAATCACCAGCTAGTTGCTGGTTGGTGAACTGCGGCTGACCCAACCAGACTCCCAACCTGCCACGAGGACGCGGGTCACCCCGTGGCACCGTTTCGCTTGTCCCGAGGCACTGCCACAAAGCCCAGGCCTCAGCGAAGGCGCGGATCTGCCACGGTGAAGGTGAGGCTGCATGGCGAGGCGCCATGGCGAAATGACACGAGAAAATGAGGTGCCTTCATGGGATTAATAATAGTGTTTAATAATGGTTAATAACAAGATAATAATGGTTTATCAATAGGGGTTCATTGATAATGGTCAATAATGGTTAATAATGGTTGTCCAACAGTGGTAATGAATTAATGTTAATGAACCATTCATTTTAGTACTAAAGGGTTCATTAACGGCAATGAATGGTGAAATGATGATAAAATGCTTAGTAATGGTTCATTCACGTTGAAATGGCGATGAATTGATAGTGAGTCAAATTGATTATTTGGCTTGTGGCTTCGATTCATATTGGTTCTCAACCATCACTAATCCAATGGGAATCGCATATTGGTTGGATACTGTACACCCCCAATATAGTTGGTAAGATGGAGTGCTGTGCAGAAATTGGGTGAAAAATGGATGACCATCGCGGCGATGGCTTACACGATTCACACGACCACAGCTAACCCAAAATATAAACTCGGACATACGATGTCGCTTCGACAAATCGATGGTTATACTATGCTAAATATTCTGGTACCATTATGGACTTATACCATTAGAACTATTCATATACTACTATGGTCACATCATTAGTTGTAATGGTTGTAATGATTTATCAGTATCACTGTGGTCAATATCATTTGATATTATCAATATTATCAAACCATTGTATCAAGATTATATTATGAAACAACTGTGGGTAAGATCATCTTCTTAGTACCACCTAGTTCGTAGACCTATGGGCACATCATTGCTCTTATGAAACCATGACCATCACCGATCACTGGTCTTCCCCTGAGAAGCCCTACGGAGCAGGGTCTTGTTGGGCGATCGCCCACAGACCGAGGAGAAAGAGGGAAGGCACCAAGTGTGCCAACAGCACCTTGCGTTCGCAGCCACAACTGACCCTTGTCGCAGTGGCCACAACTGACCCGGGATTGACCAAGAGGATGGTACATCTTGACCCAGCAAGACCTGGTTTGATGTGTGCACCTACCTGTTGGCTCGGCGGGCCTTTTTTCCAACCAGCCAAATCCTCAGTATCAACCGTTGCAAATCGTCGAACCTATGGAAATGAGTCACTCGAATTGAAATTGGTCCAATTCTACCTGATGATTGCATTCTACCTGGTGGATGCGAAAAATCCTACCACACTGTATCAGTTACAGAAGGTAGTACAATCTCCTAGCAATCAACAAACAGAGTCGTTGACATTTGTGACATCCTAAAAGAAGGAGGCAAACATTGAATATTGTCTTCCCTACGTCCTATTTCCATACAGTGCACTTCACCCTTTTGATTCTTTCCATACACTCAGGCAAGACATTGAGTCAACATTCCATGTGCACTTCTGAATTAATATTCCATGTACACTTCTGATTGACCGGCGGTGGTGATGGTTGTAAACCCATGTGCAAGTGGTAGACCAGTATCAGCCAGCCATGGCTAACCACTATATTATATAGTAGTCACTTATATCCATCAATGAACCATATCATTCCCCATCAATAGCACACAAAGCCATTCTTCATACCTCCATTGTGACTTGGGCATGGGCCATCCCAACAAAGACTAGTTCGGCGAATGAGTTGGGGCTAAGCCAGCGGCTGATTCATGCCATTAGGCCAGAGTCGGTTAGAGACATGATAGTCCGTTATGAAAGCCACTAGGTTTGAGATATCACAGTGCATAAATGTACATAATGATCATACCAAACCATAGGACCATAGGAGATCATATAGATAGTACATAGCTGTATCTAAGGATCATACGAAATCATCCCATGATCCGCATGATCCACTGACCGCTTTTCCAGCCACTTCCCCGCAGCTCACCGGCCCTACTGGTGGCACCCCACCACCGTGGGCACCAACCCGGCCGCCTGTGGATTCCGAAGCAGAGCCCCAAGGTGCCAAAGGCCCACAGCAGCGCCAGAACTGGCACTAAGGACGCGCCTGGCGCTGCGATGTCGTTGCCTTACGGAAGCATCGTATGGATTGATAGCCATAATCTACATATCTACATATGATTTATAGCCATCATAAGCATCGTATGGATTTAAAGCCATCAACATATGGTTGACTGATATCCATCGTATGATATGTAGTAATATAGAGATAGCCAGCAAGTAACCATCAACCATCAGATAGCCATCAACTAACCATAGATAGGTCTTGAATGATGTACATGCAAATAATACATATATATATATATATGTGTGGGTATATGGATAGATGTGAATACATGTATAGTTTTACAGATCTGTCAATATTGATATGTGGATATGAAACATATCTATTCACAAAATTGTAGAGACATGTACTGTCGATATGTGTAGATATAACGGTCTTTGGTCATATGCCTGTCTGCATAAGTGAATGCATCCACATGCTCCCCTGTGTACATGCATTGCAAGTGTGCACATCACCACGGTCAGGCACCCAATTGACGGGAAAAAAAGGTTGAGCATTTTCCTGTAGAAACACCAACATGCCTTCAGGTGTACATTCCAGCAAAGCATGTCAAAATGCTCACGTCCGTTGAGAAGGGTAGGACTGCAGAACTCGCAAGAATTATATGAATACAACGTATTAGATGGCAAGGTAAGCATTGACCAAATATTGACCAACCATTAATTTATGATGAATGAAAGAATCATTTGACTGTTGAACTCTAACCAAATTAACTAACCATGGAATAGATTAATCAGCCATTGATTAAGCATTAACCATTCAAACAATCAACCATCCATTGACCATTGGACCCCAACCCTTTTGTCGTGATCGGAGCATCACCAACTACCAACCTGACCTTGGTGAAATGGCGCCGGCCCATCCTTTTCTGTATATGCAAACCTGGCCTATGTCAAGGCCACCCCACCAACTACCCACACACAGCGGGCAGCTGTTTCCTTTTCACTGGGCCGGATGGCTGTGGTATGACAACCATCACATGTTCTGCACCCCCTGTGCCAGTAGTGCGCCCTCACGCACGCATGGCATTCTTTACAAAGGGGTAGTGGAGCCTGGCGATCAGGTCAGAAGTTTGTGACCATCTCGCAAGCTCGGGTAGAAACCCATGCGCTCCAGGTGATGTCTAATCACTTGCTTGGTCTGGACCTTTGTGACGAGGTCCGAGTCGTTCTCAGTGCCGGCAACCTTCTTGACCGCCAGCAACTTTGCGAACACCATGTCCTGGAGCCACATGAACCTCGCCTGTATGTGGCGAGTCTTCCCAACTCCTCGTCGCTCTGCCAAAGCTCGAGCCGAAGAGCTGTCCACCTTCATGATGGTCGGCTTGATCTCCACGTCCCAAAACTTCAGAACGTTCTCGATGAAGACGGCCAAAGTCCCTGCCCTGCACATAGCGTAGAACTCGGCCTCCATCGAAGAAAGTGCCACGATCTTCTGGCACGCTGCTTTCACCTGTACCACATGGCTGCCAACCTTGATGACAGCACCAGACGTAGATCTCCTCGTCTTCAGGTCGCCTGCCCAATCAGAATCAGAGTAGGCAACCACTCGTAGATCTTCACCTCCTTGAGCTTTGAAGACCCGCTTCAGGTATGGTACCTTGAGAAGGTACCTCACCACTTTCTTCAACCGAATCCAGTCACCAAGTTTCGGTGTCCTCATAGCCGATGCCAGTGAACGAACTGCATGGCTAAGGTCAGGTCGGTCCAAGCTCACGTAGGCCAACCTCATCACCATTGACCTGAACTGACTTGCTTGGCCTGACTCCAACTCAGGCTCCCTTTCCAACTCAATCAGGTCCTTCTCTGTGAACTTCTCCTCCGGGATGTCGCAGCCCTTGGTGTCCTTCTTGAAGCCAAAGGCACGAACCAAAATGTCCGTGTGCCGAGCATCGCCCTCGATCTCGACCCTGCATCCCTCTGAGTCCGCTCCATCCGGCACGTAGCGGATCAGCCTGTTCAGGAAGAATGCTTGGTGGTCATCTCCTTCTCCATCTCCAAGCGTAGCTTCCCAACGCGCAGTGTAGCGTGCATTCAGCACGCCATCCATCCAACGAAGCCCTTTCTCTTCTCCCATGACCATGAAGTCGTCTCCATGGACCAAACCAATCAAGCCGTGCTCGGGGAACTTGAAAAGGCTCGGGCATAGCGCACTGAACTGGGCGCCCTTCTCCTTGAGATAGCCCGTGTAGTCTTCTTGGAAGATCTTGCTCGCATCCTGAGTACCATACATACTCCTCAGAAGCTCTCCCACCATAGGCTCCGTGTCCGTAGGATGAACTTCATCTCCTTCAGGAAGCTCCATGTACAGCTTCCTCGAGGCTTTTCCCATGAAGTGGGCTCTTGAGATATCCCAAATTGCCGCCTTTCTCCCAGGCTTCTCCTTCTTGCCAGTCACAAAGAGACTCATCAACGTGTAGAAGGTCTCGATGGGAGGCGTTGAAGAAAACGTCTCACTGGCTTCCAATCTCTCATGCACAGGCTTTGCTTTCTTGATTTCCCGTGCAACCAGCCTGCACCTCACCTTAGGTGCATCGTTGTCGCCCTTGTTGACGTCCACCCATCTCGTCTTCAGCAATGCTTGTCCTGCTGCTTCACGAAGTGGAACTCTGCGATACACCTCAGCTTTCCTTAGCCAGTCGAGTTCCTCTTGCCTTCACCAGGTTGGGGTCCAAGATTGCACCAGAGCTGTCGTCCACGTAGGTCTCGTCAGCCTCCTGCACCTTGCTCTCCCACTCCACATAGTCATCCGGTGAAGGGCCCGACAAAGATTCCTCCACTGCACTGATCTGCTTTGTTCTCCTCAAAGCAGCTCGCAACCCACGAAGCACAGCTTCGACCAGCTTCTTTGGGTACACCTGGGCCATCTTGGCCCGTTGCTTTCCCACCAACCTCACATGTCGATGGATCTCCTGGCCGTAGACCTTGTTCACGCAGTCGCCCTCCAACTCCTCGGCAATCTCCTTGCAGTTGGTTAACCACAAGGTTTCTTTGCGCACTGGACCAACTCTTCCATAGTCGTCCGTCGCCTCCATGCCAAACCTGCACATAGGACTCCTCACCAAGAAGGCGTCGTCACGATTCACCTCCTCCTCAACCTCTGGCATCTTCCACGAAGGTGAGTCCTTCGGATGTTCATGCAGGTAGTAGCCTCCTTGTTCCCATTGAACTTTGCAGCACTTGATGCCTCGACGAAGTCTTTCCCGTCCAAACTCCTCCTCAGCTGCCACCACTTCAGGATCCCTCTTGCGATCACTCAACCGACGCAAAGGGCAAAAGGTGGTACATGGCGGAGAGCTTGTCACTAGGTAGGGCCTCTCCTTCACTATCAACCGCAATGTTTCACCATAGTCTTCCTTGCGGTCCAGGTCCCAGCCCTCCTCAAGGTCAATCGCCATGCCTCGTCGAAGTCCGAAGCGATGCATCTCCTTGGTGAACCTTTCTGGCGAAAACACCTCCATCAGGTCCAATCCACCCAAACTTGAAACGATCTCTGCCGCCTCAATCCCGTAGACCTCCGCCAAAGAGTTCACCGCATCATCCTTCGGCTGCACGTTCAGCTCCTTCTGGGCCTCTGCGTCCAGGTCCTCAATGTCTTGAACACCATCATCTCCAGCTTTGCGTTTGTCACCCGAAGCTGAAGCTTCCATCTCGGCATCTCCAGCTTGAGGTGGGTCAGGTACTGCAGGTGCACTTGCAGTTGCAGCACCTTCCTCTGCTTGTTGAACTCGTTGTTGTAGTAGCGCTTCCATAGCCTGGTCCTCGGCTTTCTGCTTCTTGATGGATTCATGTCGTGCTCGGAAATCATCCTCCAAACATCTCTTGATTCGTGCTCTGCAATCCTCGCTGTGGGCAATCTGCTGGAAGCCTGGCCCTTTCTGTAAAGACAAACATCCAGGGCATTCTGTTGTCTTGCCATACTTCTCCACATACTCTCGCCTTACGGGCCAAGCCTTCCGGGTCGGTGGCTGTTGAGAACTTGCACTGGGGCCACCAACCAAAGGACCTTTGTCTTCTTCTCCAGGTGGTTCCTCGACTCCAGCAGGTTGAGGTGCTTGTTGAAGAAGTCCCGGTTGAGGTAGAACTGCAGGTAGGGCAGCACCAGCACCAGGTGGTTGAACTTGCGCCTCAAGTTCAGGGATGTGCCTCCGGACGTAAGTTCGAACATCCCAAGGCGCACCCTTCAAGCCCTCCTCCAAAGGCTCCCACTTCTCGTCCTCGTTCACCACATGGTAACTACTCCCAACCACCACTCCATCCACCGTCATCCCAAGCACACTCCCAAACCTGTTGTGAGCACCAAGGAACCGGGCTTCTCGCATTTTGCTCTTGTCACCACGTCTCCCTTTTCCCACAGGCTTCACCAGGATCTTCTCGCCAAAGAGGGGCAT
>VSDK01020508.1:159940-171941 GCA_009767595.1 Symbiodinium kawagutii
GTTGCTCGCCTTCCCTCAACGCCTTCTGTGGCTGGAAGGCCAGACTCATCACGAGGATCTCCTCCATCTCGTCCATCACCCATATCGCCATCATCATCCTCCAAGGCACACACTGGTCTGTGTGTGGACCGGCTCCTCGCAGATGCAGATGCCCTCGACCCCATCCTCGTAGGATACCCATGTTGCCTCCAAGGTGGTGCTTCGCTCGGAGTCCTTGCACGTTCACCCCAAACTCCTTCTTCTTCATCATCAGCTTCACGTAGGTAGAAGTTGTAGACGCCCCTTTCCTCAACCACGGGGATGAAACCTTCAGTGCCATAGCGCTCCACCGCTGCGTTGTAGGCCTCACCCAATGCTTGCGTCACTGGATGAGTCAAAGGCATCAAACTCCCACCTCCAGGTCCAAGCCAAGAGTTGAAGCCTTTCTCGTGGACCTTTGCAGCACTCACCAGGATCTTGTGGACATCCGCAACCTCGCCATTGATCTTGCGCATCATCCCATTCGCATCTGTCCCCCTGATGACACCAAGCCCATAGCCATTGATGACCTCACCCGAAGCTGTCTTCAACCTCACGTCATTGGGCTCATCCACGGCGAACATCTCCCTCGGCATGACGGTCATCGAGGCTCCAGTGTCCAAGTTGCACTTGATCCAACCTGGGTCCAAAGAGTTGACGGACTCGGTTGGAGAGGGGGATCTTCGACTGCTGTATCGAAATCGTCCTGGGGGCGGTCCACGAGGAGGTTGAGGACCACTTACTGCTCCTCCATCACCCGGTGCACCCTCCAACGGTTCCTCCTTGATGTATTCAAACTCGGCATCCGGGTTGTCCGTGCGGTAAGAAGTAGATCTCCTTGACCTCGACGATCTTGTTCTGGCAGGACTCGGCGACTCGGACTTGATTTCGATGGTGCAGATGTCAAGTCCTCCGGCATCGGATGGTGGCTCGGGCTCGACTTGATCCAAAGAGTTGGCTCCTTTGCCCTTGCCCGTGGGTTTGCCGCCACCTCCTTTCCCTTTTCCAAGTTGCCAGCAATCAGCTTTCTTGTGTCCAGGTTTTCCACAGTGATTGCATTTGCCGGCAAACTTCACTTCCTTCTTCTGGGGGCTCGAAGACTTGGAACGGCTCTTTCCCCCTGAGTCCGGCTTGGACCAACAGTCCTTTTTCTTGTGGCCGTACTTCCCACAGTTGTCGCACACGCCATCAAACTTGGCGCCTCCGATTTTGTTGTGGCCACCAGTCGCACCACCCTTGCCCTTGCCCTTGTCCACCCCAACCATCGAAGACAAACTCCCGGTCATCACTGCCTTCACGAGGGAGTCCACGTCCATGGGCACCACTCCAGAAGATGCCGTCCCCGAGGTTGAAGCTTTCGAGAAATTGGTGCTCATGACCATCTTACTCCCGGTCTTCGCCTCCATGTAGGTCACGATTTCCCGCTCCATCTCGTTGAAGTCCTTGAATCTGCTATGGTTGAGAAGCAGATGCTGCTCCAAGTCCTTCGGCACCAGCTTCTCCAGGGCATTCATTGCAAGGGATTCTGGTAGGGCTTCTCGAACTCCAAACTGGTCCTTCTTCTTGTCGTAGCGCAGCTTGAGGGCTTTCCACCGCTCCAATGCTCCCTGCAAGGTTTCATAGGAAGCTCTCGGGGTTTGTCAAAGCTTGGAGCATCACCCTCTTCCTCGATCCCGTGCTGGGATCAAACCTCTTGTGGAGGGCTCTCCAAGCCTCCAGCCCGAAGCCCGTCACCACGTTCTCCACGAGGTCGAAAGGAATCCCCTCTGTTGTCGCCCGCAACACCGCGTAGAGCTGCTCGTTGAACTCATTCACCTCATCCCACTGGTCAGCCGCCGCTGCGAAGGCACCGAAAGCTGTGTCGATCTCCGCATCGGTCACCTCGGTGTCCATGGTTGCCGCCCACTCGAGTACTTCTCGGCTACGACCTCCAAAGACTCCAGCCACATAGTCCTCCAACTTCACGGACCACAAGCGGAATTTGCTTTCCGCATCGTCTCCAAGGGTCTGCGGTTTCCCCAAACCCCTCGTATCGATGAGGCCTCGAGGTCGCCCCATCTTCGCCAGAGCATCAGGCAAGCTCTGCAAAGCTCGAAGAACTTCTTGTGCTGGTAGTACTCCTCCCGACGGCGACCCAAACCCTTGCTGCAGCTCAAAGTTCGCCAGCCGATCTCGAAGGGTCTGGTTCTCGACCAACGTCTGCTGCACCTGTTGCTGCAACTGCTGCACGGCCGTCACCAACTGCTCGACCTCCGTCGCCATCACCGTCGGCTCCTCCAGCAAGTAGGCCAACGATCACCAGGTGGATGTCAGTCAGCGCAGCAAACTGCACCACCACAACCACCAGCAGGAGGAAGAAACACTTCGCCCTGCAGGTCCACGCAGAGCTCAGGCTGTGACCCAAGTGGAGAGGTGCCTGAACAGCAGCACGTCCTTTGGCAACGGCACCAAAGCGACCAGCACTCGCTACCATGCAAACCTGGCCTATGTCAAGGCCACCCCACCAACTACCCACACACAGCGGGCAGCTGTTTCCTTTTCACTGGGCCGGATGGCTGTGGTATGACAACCATCACATGTTCTGCAGTATAGCATATGTCCCGTGTTGGGCTACTAAGCAGAAGCAAACACGATGGTTTGAGTAGGGAAACCGTTCATCATCGAAAATGGTCCACCATTTCCACCCTGCACATGCCTAACGGTCGATCGATCAGAGGCGCGAGCAGCGTGCAGAGCACCAGAGCTGACGCGACGGTTGAGGAACCCGGAGGCGCCCCAATAGGGACCGTCATGTGTGGTTCGTTAAGAACCAGCATTGGTTAAACACACCATTGGGGCAATGGTTCACATTGGTTAAACAGTAATAGATGATGGTTATGACGGTTCAATAGTATTGCTTAATGATGGTTTAACAGTAATAAATGATGGTTTAACAGTGATTGATTAAGAATCCATATAACAGTATTGTTGTAACAGTGGTTCAGTGGTTAATCAAATGGTTCTTAAATTAGTATTGGTTAATTCAGAACCATTCTTAACTCATACAAATATTGTTTGAAGCATCATTTATCACTGTTAACCTGTCATTTAAGATGCTTGAACCATCATCTATGATGGTTCAACCATCATCATACATGATAGCTAACGCTCATTTGTGACAGCTAACGCTCAATTGATGGCTGAAAGATTGTGATCAAAAATGTCTATGGTTGTACTGTTTGTTGATTACTGATGTTTATGAATGGTAATCAATGGGTGAATGATGGTGATCAATGACTGCATTTAATTAACAGTGCCTCATTTCAAATGCCCATGGTTGATAACAACATTCTTAATCATGCTTAAAGGTGGGCAACAGATTATTAAGTCGTGTTAAATCAGTGATCGTGATTAATAACGTCCTAGTATCCTGTTGCTATGACAAACCAATCATCACGGTATATAATAGCACTTCACTGGCCACTATTAACCGTTGTTGCTTTGTATCCCTGGATCAGTAAGCATCCTTAACCAACCAGTGATCAGCACAAATCAAAATTAGGCACCATCGTCAATCAACCAATGTTAACAAATCAAAATATTGGGAATCAAAGTTCATCAACATTAATCAACCAATAATCACAACCAATGTTCTGAAACATGAACTGAACATTATGAACTAAAGCCCCAAACCAGTGACAATCATGGCTAAATTTGAGTTTGCTAACAATTGTTGATTACCAAGAATCATGATTAGCCACATTTGTTTTCATGGGTTGAAACCTCCCAAGTGGTCGGCAACTTCGCGTGCTTAAGCCACTACCGGGAAAGAAAAAAGCATGCGAGAATCTAGCAGCAGAGGTCTGCACGAAGAACTTTCACCTTTTTGCACGAGGATTCATGTGAGTCATGGCAAGAACGGACCATCCCATCATACGTATCTAAATGTGTGCATGTACATGCATATGATATGTATTATGTGTATGTATATATGAGTGTGATGCACAATACACATGTATACCGTATATGTATTTAGGTAGAACATATGCGCTTGCACACGTAGCATAAATGAACCAAGTGGTTCAATCAACTCAGATGTCACCCCCCTCTCCCAGCCAACCATGAAAATGATTTCAACTGCATATGCCTTCTGAAGGTTCAATGAAGCCACCAAGAGTCCAACTCTGAGCCAACGACCGGCTGATTGCCCAAAGATGAGCCAAGTAGAGACATAAATATCTGATCAATACATGTATGTGACATGTTTCTTGATAGCAAGCCTTGCCAAAAACACGATCTTTGGACAGTGAGGAAATGGCAGGTGACTCGGGAGATGGACTCTGTCACTTGGCAGATGGCCGGGCTGTTCCAAACGATCCAAGGACTCAGGGAAGATCCAAGGACTGAAGCCCAACTGTATTTTAATCCCAAAATGGAGTCTCTTGAGACTCACGTGTCATCATCTAAAACTCTTCAGTGAAGCCTCAATCGCAACTTTTTAGTCAACTTTAGTCCCACAAATGATTAGTCCCAACTCAATGATCCCCATCTGCGTCGACAACCATCCCAGTAGCCCCCCTGGCGCACCTGCAGCCACACGTGGCACCCAAGATGGCACCACAGCACCCAGACTCCCATCGAGATTGGTCACACGCAGCGCCTGGGGCTGACATCCGGAGTTTGCCATCAGCTTGTGGTGCCAATGTATCTTCAAACGTACTGCTGCATAGGTATATGTAGCTACATATGCATATACAATACATAATATGTTTTCATATGTACATATTCACTTTTGCATTTACTTTAATTTATGCATTTACTGATGTATTAATTTGTTTTTTATTGATCTATCTATTCTTATACTATAAATTTGCCTATTTGTTTGTTTACGTAATAGTCAATGTTCTAAATCGACATATCTACGTGAGCATTCTCTGTGCATTCACAACGCAGGTCATTCATGAACAAGCAAAAGGTTGGTCTTGCTAAGTGTGGCGAGAATCAGTAGTTGGAGCACGACCTCTAATGGGCCGTGTGGTTTCGTGGCAATTTTACTGTTGCGCCTGCTCTCATGTGCGTCATGAAGTAGATGCTACGTCAAGGATGGGGTGAGGTGGTGTGGGGTATGTTAACGTTCGCTCGCACTTCCGTCATGAAGTTGATGCTACGTCAAGGATGGGTTGGGGTGGTGCGGGGTGGGGTGGGGCATGTTGATGTACGTTTGCACTTGCATCATGAAATGGATGCTACGTCAAGGATGGGGTGGGATGGGGTGGGGTGGGGTGGGGCATGTTAACGTTCGCTTGCATGTGCGTCATGAAGTTGATGTTACGTCAAGGATGGGGTGGGGTGGGGTGGGGTAGGGCATGTTAACGTTCGCTTGCATTTGCGTCATCAAGTTGATGTTACGCCAAGGATGGGGTGGTGTGGGGTGGGGCAGGGTATGTTAACTTTCGCTTGCATTGGCGTCATCAAGTTGATGTTACGCCAAGGATGGGGTGGTGTGGGGTGGGGCAGGGTATGTTAACTTTCGCTTGCATTGGCGTCGTGAAGTTGATGTTCCGTAAGGATGGGGTGGTGCGGGGTGGGGTGGGGCATGTTGATGTACGTTTGCACTTGCATCATGAAATGGATGCTACGTCAAGGATGGGGTGGGGTGGGGTGGGGTAGGGCATGTTAACGTTCGCTTGCATTTGCGTCATCAAGTTGATGTTACGCCAAGGATGGGGTGGTGTGGGGTGGGGCAGGGTATGTTAACTTTCGCTTGCATTGGCGTCGTGAAGTTGATGTTACGTAAGGATGGGGTGGGGTGGGGTGGGGCAGGGCATGTCAACGTTCGCTTGCGCTTGCGTCATGAAGTGGATGCTACGTCAAGGATGGGGCGGGGTGGGGTGGGGCATGTCAACGTTCGCTTGCACTTGCGTCATGAAGTTGATGCTACGTCAAGGATGGGATGGGGTGGGGCAGAGCATGTTAACGTTCGCTTGCATGTGCGTCATGAAGTTGATGCTACGTCAAGGATGGGATGGGGTGGGGCAGAGCATGTTAACGTTCGCTTGCATGTGCGTCATGAAGTTGATGCTACGTCAAGGATGGGGTGGGGTGGGGTGGGTTTGGGGTGGGGTGTGGCATGTTAACGTTCGCTTGCATTTTCCTTGGCCCCCGCACCCCCAGCAAACTGCTGAAGGAATGGTGCAAGGTGGTGTATTCAGTGCGATGAATGACTCCAAGGCACTCCAGCTGTGACAAAAAAAAGTAGTTTGGGCAAATCCTAAAACCGTGATTTTCACACCTTCACTTGTGAAATTGTCACGGCGCCTAGACGCCGTGCACATTTTGGATAAGCCAACACGTTGTTTATGCCGCGGCCCGGTGGGGGTCGGGAACCTAGTTTGTTCACTGGAAAGCAAATTGATGGTATGAACAGATGTGGAGCAAGTGAGATACACCGAGGCCATAGCAAGTGCCTATCTGTCTACCTGTCTCTGTGCATCTATGCATGATCAAAGTTGCATCGATTGCTCCCTACCAACCATGTTGAATCTACTCTTTGTTGTACATATGAAGGGGACATGCCTTCCTGGGGATTGATTGTAACGTCAAGCTACTTAGACATGTACATGAAAATGTTGGGGAGACAGGGTAGATCCTTGAATTTCGTGACGTACCATGCTTTGAGAGCAAACTACAAAAATAAGCCGGAAACTTATTAGAACTGGACTTACTAAAGCTAGAAACTTACTAGAAACTTACTAGAAACATACTAGAAATAGTCAACAAGTAGAAACTGACTAGAAACAGTGAACAAGCTACAAACTTCCTAGAAACCATACCTGGTCCAAGAGAGTCTATTTGGCTCCGATCGGCATCCCTGACAGTCTGTCCACTGGAAACCAAGTAGCTTCACCTACAGCACTTTAGCGGGGTGGTAACAATCAAAGGTTTTCGCTCAATAACGTTGGCATGATCTACCATTCTCCACCATTTGCCAATCGTGACAAGTCAATATCAATCAATGTCAACTATGTGCGAAAATCCAGCCCTTTTCAAGCATGATGAACCCATGATGAACCTTTCTGAAGCCTTGTTAAACCCACAAGTTTACCCAACATCCCATGAATTCTTGACATCTCATGGCACCTTTTCGCCGGCGCGGGTCTGCACCTAGAAGCAGTAGCGGCGAACAGCTGTCGAGTCCAAGTAGTTAGGTCATAAGAATGATGGTTAATAGTGGTTCATGATAGTGGTTCATGATAGTGGTTCATGATAGTGGTTCATGATAGTGGTTGATAATAGTGGTTAATGTTTAAACAAAGAACGTCTTTTTTAATGATGGATTAATGATGGTTGAAAGCAGCTTGTAAGCGTTCATGGTGATGACTGATGGTCAACAACAGTGTTGAATAATCGTGGTTATATAATGATTGTTCATAGTGATGAGTGATCACTATATAAGTGCTAATAATCGTTCATAGTGATTCGTATGGGTCAATGATATTGTGACTAGTAAGGGTTCCTAAGCTTTAAGAACGGTCTCATGATGATTCGCAACAAACCAATCACGAAAACTCAGCGAAGGACATCCGTGGCCATCAGGGGTCCCAGGGTACCGTGATAAAGAGTTTCACCACCAGTGAACCACCATTGAACTGGTGGTGAACCACCATGATAACTCGTTTTACGACCTATTGATGGTTTTCACCACCCGTTTCAACATTCAAACCATCACAGCCGGCCAATCATCAAGTGATTCAAACCTTCCACCCTGCAGTCATGTCCCATCTGCAACCCAGTGAAGCCAACAGACCCCGAAACGGATTGGCCAAATGATGGATGTCAGGGACTTCAGTGCAGGTCACCTCGTGTAGTGGCCTGCCAACCCCCAAGAATGCTTAAATTTCGAGGGTTCATGGCTGATTGTAGGTGAATAGTCATTAAAGTTGGTCAATCTTCCAGAGGATTCAGATTCTGAACCCATCCACAATCATTACTGGAATATCTCAAGTGCATTCTTGGGGTTGATTCGCAACTTTCAAAAAATGCGACATTTTTGCCATTGTTGCATTTGGGTCGCATCTACATCGTCTTGGGGCTGATAGAATCTCACCAGATTGGTACAAAATCGGAAATCCACTGGAAACTAGTTTCGGTTCAAACCAACAAATCTATACAAACCACTGGAAAATCCTCTGGAAATCCACCAGATTCGTCCAAAATCCACGGAAATCTAAGGCTTTCCTCGGTCGATTCTCCCATCTCTCGATGGCTTCTGAGTGACCCCGCCACCACGCGCTGAGAGGCCGCGGGGCGAATCACCTGACGCACAGCCCACAGTGGTGTTTTTCATCTTCTTCCTACTTGGTGGTTTCTCAGTTCATAGGGGACCCCAAAGTTATGGCTGGTTTACTACTATAAATGGTTAATAAGCTGGATGATTAGGGGGGTCCCCTATTTTGAGAAACACCTACTTGGATGTACAGCTGGGGTATCACGTCCTAGTGGAAATAATGGTCATAACTTGGATCAATCATGCTTAGAAACCCCTAGTTCTTCCCGTTGATTGCCTAACCATTCTTTACTCTTCAAGTTCTTTCAATTGACATGCTGAGGAGGACTTGCGCTGACCCAAAAAGGAGAAAAATGTTCATAGACTCACTTTTTCTGTTGGGCGCAACCTTTAGGAAAAATACAATCGGAAGATCACGGCTAGAACACTGCCGTTGGATTATCACTTCTATGCATAGGTCTATCTCTACATGTTTCGGATCTGTGCAGTTTGTTGTCATGCATTTGATTCCCTCAATCCCATGTTTCCGTCGCTCGTGCCCATTCGTGCCACTTGTTATTTTCTGATCAAAGTTGGATAGAACATCCCACAAAAGCTGGCGACTGGTCAAGATCGGCAGAAGGTTTCTACGAAAATCACGAAAGGGACCATGCGATATCCTGGTGATTCGCAAGTCTACGAATCTACGAATGGCCCCCGAGTGCAATTGTTCTTCGTTCTCTACAGCCTGTGGATATTTCCCATCAATCATCATCACCCAAACATCGCATACCATGATTCACAATTCTTCACCATGATTAAGCACTATTCTTCACCACTGTCAACCATGATTGATGTATATTGAAGCATTATCACTATCAAACATTGCTTAGATAGGGGTTAACGGTTTATGCCCACTGGTCATGATGAAATATTGACTAATGAACCAATTGTCACGCATTATGAACCAGTATTCACTGTAACTCTTGTATAATTCCAATATTGATCATGATGAGTTTGTTA
Organism: Symbiodinium kawagutii; assembly: GCA_009767595.1. Lineage (NCBI taxonomy): Eukaryota > Dinophyceae > Suessiales > Symbiodiniaceae > Symbiodinium > Symbiodinium kawagutii. The sequence goes on from VSDK01020508.1 coordinate 169,227, forward strand.
GTGCCTTCCTAGGACTACTAAAAATATCCATCATGCTACCATTTGGTTAGGGCACACCTTGTAGCTTCCTGGCTCTCCCTTCAAAGGGCTGTAAGGATACCCCTGGCTCAAAGCAGCTCCCTCCCAACCACCAGCCACTATGACCACCATTCACCGTTCTGCTGACAATCGCCAACTCCACTCTGCCTCCGCCAGCGAGCCATTCAACTCAGGCAGTTTCTGCAGGCCCGAGATACGAACCACCTAGAAGCAGCGACAGCTTTGTCAAGTATGATGAAGAGTGGTTCATGTTGGTTAGGACTTGCTAACAATGGTGATTCATATTGCTTTGGAGTTGATTAAGAATGCTGAACGATGGTTGATGATGGACGGCAGTTGGTTGCACAACAATGGTCAACAACAACAGTTACATAGTAATCCTGAACAATTATTGATGGCAGGTCATAGTGGTGAGAAATGGTCCAAAGTTTGGTTAAGAACCGGTAGTAGCCGTTATATTGTGTTTGATTATGGTCAAGCTCAGTGATTCTTGATTGTCTTTAATGACGGTAGTTCATCAACCATCAACATATGAATGACCATCAACCAAGGTAGTTTCTACAACGGATTGGGGTGCATTATCAACCAGAATGGCATCTTCGAACCAACAGCTGACCAATGGGGTTATCTGACACATGTCGTCACGGCTGCAGCACAAAGAGGCCGCAAGAGACTGTGCCTCTCTCATTGCAGAAGTATTTGGCTCTGTACCTTGATATCATACAGAAAACGCTGGTAGCCAAAACTCGTCACTACTGGATTCAATGCCACAGTACTGCCATAGGAATGTCATGACAGTGGATTCGGTCAGCACTTCTCAACATAACGGTCAGCCTCCAAGTCGCAACAGGCTGGTACTGAACGGTGTGTTCAGAGCGCAAACTCATCTTTTGCGTTGCAAGGAACAGAGCCGCAATTTGCCGCTCGTGTTGAGGACAACAGTTGCTGAACAACGACAGAAAACAAACACGAAACCAGAGCAAAGAAAAATGCGTCCTTGCATATACTTTATCATCGAATTTGTCCATGCAGCAATGCATAAGAACGACTTTCCAGTGGCTGTTCAAATCTTGGAACTTCTGACCCTAGGAAATGGATCCTCGACTAAGTTGTCAAGACTTTGGTTTGATTGTTCTTTGGCCAAATAAAATATCGCCATAAATGGTTTGCTCTCAAACATGATGGTTTCACGATGACAAACACGTTTAGATGGGAAAATACCCTATTCTATGGAGAGACCCAACCGGTTCGATTGCCTCAGGATTTGCTCCTGGTTGCAGTTTCGTGCAAGGCAAAATGGCCGCTGGCCACCATCAAAGGTTAAGGCTCAAAGTTCTGAAAGCAATCAGCTTCTGATTGCCACAGCATCAAAGCCAATGCTTTGGGACAGGTACATTGGAAATATCAATAAGTCATCACGACTACAAAATCCTCCCACCAATCGCAGTTTAATGGAGATGCCAACCATCAAAACGTACATAAGCGCACATACACACATTTTTCCGCAGCGCACTATGTGGTGTGTACATGACAGCAGTGAATACACCTAGCGTGATAAGCACATAGTATGTACATATCCTATAATCTATGTATATATTTATAAAAAAAATATATATATATATATAGATAGATAGATAGATAGATAGATAGACAGATAGATAGATAGATAGATAGACAGATAGATAGATAGATAGATAGACAGATAGATAGATAGATAGACAGATAGATAGATAGACAGATAGACAGATAGATAGATAGATAGACAGAGAGATAGATAGATAGACAGATAGATAGATAGACAGATAGATAGATAGATAGACAGACAGATAGATAGGTAGATAGATAGACAGATAGATAGATAGATAGATAGATAGACAGATAGGTAGATAGATAGATAGATAGGTAGATAGATAGACAGATAGACAGATAGATAGACAGATAGATAGATAGGTAGACAGATAGATAGATAGATAGACAGATAGATAGATAGATAGATAGACAGATAGATAGATAGATAGATAGACAGATAGATAGATAGATAGATAGACAGATAGGTAGATAGATAGATAGATAGGTAGATAGATAGACAGATAGACAGATAGATAGATAGATAGACAGATAGATAGTTAGATAGATAGACAGATAGATAGATAGATAGATAAACACATAGATAGATAGATAGACAGATAGATAGATAGATAGATAGACAGATAAATAGATAGATAGACAGACAGATAAATAGATAGATAGATAGCGCAATGCAGTGCCACGATGTGGTGTGTACATGACAGCAGAGAAAACACCTAGCGTGATAAGCACATAGTATGTACATATTTCCTATAATATATCAATATATGCTACCCCCCCCACCAGAACTCCCCATTTTGACTGGTTCATTTCCATTTTTGTGTGGAGAGAGATGCCTGAAGAGCAGCAATGAAGCAATAAGCTGACAGAGGCAGGAATAAGCATCACAGTGTCCACTAATCAGAATTGGTTTCTAGCATGGCTTGCATGCAGGTTTCATCAAATGATTTCCTCAACGTGTGCGTGAATATTGCAAGTTCCACTAGTCAGAAATGCTTGCAGAATAGCAATGAAGCAATAAGCTGACAGAGGCAGGAATAAGCATCACAGCGTCCACTAATCAGAATTGGTTTCTAGCATGGCTTGCAT
>VSDK01020518.1:0-23541 GCA_009767595.1 Symbiodinium kawagutii
ACTACAATCAACATAATAAATATAATGTAGTATGAGATAATGTGACTTGTGACTGACCAGGGTGCTATATCAATTATAATATATATATATATACATATATATATATATATATCTATATGTGTGTAAATAAGTAAATATATACTATCTATATATATATATGTATATATGTAAATACATCTTTGAAACCAATTGCAATCACTATCAATGATTTCATATACTATCATATCTATCATATACTTATTCATCTTATCATACCATTTCTATCTATTACAAATTACTATCCTTATTACTATCTATCATTTCTATTTGACTACAGAAATTAATGTATACCCCTTTGAGGTGGGGGGGGGTTGAATATACATTATTATTTTTTTAATGTATATTGGGGGGGGGGGGCACACCCCCCCCCTTACATATATGTATATATGTAAATACATCTTTGAAACCAATTGCAATCACTATCAATGATTTCATATACTATCATATCTATCATATACTTATTCATCTTATCATACCATTTCTATCTATTACAAATTACTATCCTTATTACTATCTATCATTTCTATTTGACTACAGAAATTAATGTATACCCCTTTGAGGTGGGGGGGGGTTGAATATACATTATTATTTTTTTAATGTATATTGGGGGGGGGGTACCACCCCCCCCCTATACATTCCCTAAGGGGGTGGGTATTTCAAATAGATTTTCCAGCCATTAACCATTAACCCTTCGAGCCTTTGAGACTGATTGGTGTACCAAGCATTGACCTATACATTTGATACAACATGGAACAGCCATGGCCATGAAGCATTTGACTGTCACCCGTGGAATATTCTCGAATCATACCACAACATCGGCGATTCCGTTGCCACCTGGGTCTTCCCGCAACAACCATATGAAGATTTTTTTTAATCATTTAAAGGATCAACATGGATCACAGCTTGTTCGGATCTAGTGGTAGAATCCTAGGGAATTGCCCATCAATAAAACCAGTACTAACCAACCAATGATGTCAATGGAGGCACGTCATTTGTGGCAAATTGCAGTCAGGCGGCTCAGGATTCTTGTGGCAGGAACCACATCCAAAACATCATCTTCGGTAAAATCTGCCTTGAGTGAATCTGAGTGCTGCGAGGACGGACAACATCAACCAAGGATACTGGTGGCAGTGAATGGCGGCTATTTGTGGTCTATATGGTTAGACCAGCGTGCATGATGGTTGTGGCGAATCGTAGCCATGACTGGTTCACAATTGATTATTGATTGTTGCGGTTCTTGGTTAGTTTCGTTTACAATTCACTCAAAAAATAAAACACATAAATGTTGAGCTTTAATCATGATTGATAACCATGAATATTCACCAGTTGATTTTAGAAATCAACTAGTTAATCATGACTATTAGCTATTTTCATATTTTTTTGGTCATTTTCACAGTGAATAGTCACTAGTCAATCATCATCGTTAGCAATTCTCATGGTTTCTCGGTAATTTTCACGATTTGTTAGTTGATTGTTGGGGTTCCTTGGTCATTCTCATGATTCATCCACCAGTCATTAATCACTAGTGTCGATCATGATTTGGTTGGTCATTAATCACTATAGTCATTAACATTTGGTTGGTCATTTCATGATTTGGCAGTGGGTCAAAACCCTGTACACCTGGTCCCCCTATCATTAACCATTGTTTTCCTATAAAATGCTTGGTTTTTATCCCCCATTAGTTGGCTGGTTAATATTGACCCATAGCCATTTGTTGGTCATTAATCCCTCGTCAATCCACCCGTTCAACCACACCATTGAGCTGCATAGCTCTGCTCCTTGGACAGGTCCATTGCTCAGCCCCCGACTTCGTCCTCCGGGTTCTCCTCGTCCCCTGGAACTTCCTGGAGCTCAGGTCATGGCTTGGTGGATGGGAACAAAAATTTGACCTGGGAAAGCCGGCTGTTGGAACTACCAAGCTACTAGGGGTTTCCTATGGTTTCTGTGTGGTTTCAAAATGGTTGTCCTGAGTTGTCCTGTAGATTTTCTCATCGCAGTTTCATCATCGGGTTGTGCAAGTAGTGTACATCACAAATTCCAGAATCTACCATCCATGGCAGTCATGAACGTAAACCCAACAATAGCATTCAAAGAGTTTACTCGAAACCAGTTGAAATTTGCTCACAACCTCAGAAACCTTGTAGCAAAACAATCAACACGCAGCTGTTCAAGGCTTGCAAGCCATCCCTGTGAAACCCTAAACCCTCGGTGCTCAACCTTGACCCAGCTGGTTCCAGGTCAACCAATCGCCCTGGCCTCCCGCGGTCACCGGCGTTTCGGGCCTCTTCGCCAGCATTCTCAGTCTCGCTGTCGTCATCCTCATCCTCTTCGTCGGTGTCATCGCTAGTATCTTCATCCTGCAGCGGTTGACCAAGAAATCAGCAGCGATTTTTATGAATATGATCAGCTTGCCTGTTAAACATTGACTGAGAGAACCATGTGAGGAACTGCCGCTGAAGAATATGATCGACACATCGATCTTGTTGAATATTGACCGAGAGAAACGTCTGAGAAACTCGATAAAATAACGGGCGCCAGCAACTATTTCGGCCCACCCATAGACTGCTGGATCTGCAGGGTGATTGCAAGACACCTCCCACTGTCAAGGAGCAACTTGGATATGCCATTTCATCATCAACGGAATACCACCATTTAAGGGGGGGAACAAAATCCTGCTTGAGGTGTGTATGGCAGCTCTAGTGGCACCACAGAAATGAAACTGAACTTTTGCCAAGTTGCGTCTGAGCTGCCTAGTGGCAAAGCAAGGAAGTGTGAGCAATGGAAAAAAGGACGTGACATGGCCTTGTAGAGAATTCATGAAGTCGACTCCACCCAACCAAAACCAGTACATGGTCATGTTTGGGATTACCAAGCCTATATGAATTTTGGGGTAGGGAGCACCACTCTTTGCTGAATGCTCCGGGAAACCTGGAATAGCCAACCCGCAATGAACAGTAGCTATGTAGCGATTAGCAGTAGGCGAGTTGCCCTGTGAATCATGTTCTGGTTGGTGGCTTCAACCCCTATGAACAATATTTCTTAACCAACCATTTGTTTTTATTCACTAGGAAAAATGTTTAAAACTATTTTACAGGTTGATACAGCCAGCAAGTAACACAAATCACAGAGGACCTTTTCACACTTGAGCCAAACGATAGTCAGTACCAGATACATATATTACAGCCCTTTTTGGGAGTATATCTGGCAAAAACACCCCCTGTCCCTGAAAGCCGCCGTGTTAGCAGCTCGAAGGGAAACAGAGGAAAAGGTTCGACCTTAGCGTTGGCAAAGATTGCGGTGCAATGTCAAGTGTTATGCGATTGGAAGTCAAGAAACTTGCAGTCAGGAATGCATGGTTTGCAGAACTTTTGGGCGCGATGCACACGGCAGCACAAACGTCAGCAAATGGCCACGCTCCCGCCGGGCAAGCAACTGTAAGACACACTGGGACCATTACCAGGCCTTCTGATGCCAATGCTTGCCGGGTGGGATCACTTTGGATCCATTGCCGGATGCTGCAACGACTGCAGAGTTAAATGACATCTGAAAAGGAATGCTTGTTTCCTTTTGTCTTCGCTTCGTCTGCAATTCAAAGCAGAGGTTTATGGTACACACCCTGGAAATTCTTGTGCGCAATGTGCCCACTATCTGGGGTCTATGCTGGCGTAATTCCTATTGTCAAATGATTGTACATAAATCTCAAGATTCACCCGGTATCGTTTTTGGGGTGGGCTATCGTTTTCTCAGGCCCCGAGCCTACGCACCCTCGAAGACTAAACATGAATGCGCACATTTTTGCCTGTCTCTCATTTGGATTCGAATGCAACAAAACCTTGGCAGCAGGCGAAATTGTGGCTCCGATTCTCGCCCTCACAGTTCTTGGGAACTCTGAAATCACATCATTGTGGGCCATTTTGATCAGTTGTGTTCTCCTTTCGAATTCGTCTGCAAGATGATCTGCTGAGCGATCCTCCATCTGGCATCTGAAATTCTCGACCCAGAATTTCCACTTTGATTTGACAGACTCCACAATCGCGTCTCCCGGAAAATCTCCTCGCGTGGAATCCGCAAGCGGGCCTGCGGCCTACGACAACACCTGCGCAATCTCCGATCAGTTCGTACGCCTTCCCATACAAAACTGACCTCATCCACAAAGGTATGAAACCCTGAGGCAGAACATTTGCATGTTCAGCAGCAGCAGTAGAGACGAGCTGCTGGAATGTGGGCACTTGGCGAACCAAATTCGCGACTTAAATCAGACACGGGTTTGACAAACCACCCACTGTCCAACAAAAACAAATGAGAAAGGCTGACCCAAAGGTTCGTACTGTCGCGTGAGCCTTCTGAGAATTTTGTTTGTGGACACTTTTCCGTTTGCAATAAGCACCCATGAGTCAGTCTCAATCTTGCGGGGATCCACTTCACGGATCAAACCGCAGCATTTGTAGAGCACTTCGAGACAAGACCTCATCTCGTATTCGAACTTTAAAGTGCCATATGAAATTTTCGTTTTCCGCCTGCGAGATTCGAAAGTTTCTCTGGCCTTTGCTGTCAACACAGCGTGCTGCACCATCATGGGAAAGAATCGCGTAACAGCTTCACGGCCTCGAAGTGGAGACTTTCCCTCAAGTACATCTGCCGCAATTGAAAGTTCTACAAAGGCTTGCAAACCTGTGTAGCCGACAACTCTGTCTTTGAGCCTTGCAACTCTGAACAATGCAACTCCATCAAGAATGCGTCTTGCAGAAGTGCTGGCCAACTCGCCTCCCACCTCAAGCATTGGCACTGGCGAGAAAAGACTCTGCATTCTGATGCAATTGGCGGCTTCTGTTCCGAATTCTGGAACTTCGCTGACTATGCGCTCTGCGATTTCGAATGCTAGAGCGCAGTCCACGTGGTAGTCTTTTGTTGCATCTGGGTTCGCGTACCAATCAAACGGTTCTGCCGCTTCTCCTCCGTGTCGAAGCCGAGTGCGTCTGAACACTTCTGTGGCAAAAGCGAACTCGTCTGCGGAGTGCAAAATCGGTGTGCCTTGATTGATCATGGTTCGGGCCTTTTCGCCTGTGAAAATTGTGTACTCGCTCATACCCGAGAATTTTCTCACTAGCTGTTCGACCACACTAACTGCTGCAGAGTTGTCGTAGAACTTTTCAGGAATGTCAATTGGGACGTCCACGAAACCAAACTTCTTCTGCAGTATGGATTTTTTGAAGTGCTCGTGGATGTACTTTTTGTGAAGCTCGCGTCCCTCGTCTGACATTCGATAAACTTTGTAACCGTCTATTCTCACAAGGGTTTTCCCAACTTTCACTCCTTACTCCGACCGGTCAACTTCCCGAACTGCATGCACTTCTTCGTCAGTCACAGAATTGGAACTTTGACCTCTTCCCGCCACACCAGCTGTGAAAGCGATCATCTCTCGAAGGACGCGAAAGAGTTGAAGGATTTTGAAACTGAGAACCTATTTTACAGGTTGATACAGCCAGCAAGTAACACAAATCACAGAGGACCTTTTCACACTTGAGCCAAACGATAGTCAGTACCAAATACATATATTACAGCCCTTTTTGGGAGTATATCTGGCAAAAACAAAAACCACCGACCAATGTTGAATATGGTAGGAATCTTCTGGGAGTGAAACTCAGTGAGATGGCGTAAAAATAGGACACGTCTCGCTCAGTGTGAACAACAGCTGAGGTCAGTGCGTACAAATGCCTCAATTTGTTCATTTCATGGCAGGCATGGTCAAGTTACGAGTCCAGAGGCTCTGAACCTGGGAATGCACAGGTTACTGCATGAATCATACTGGCTAATTGGGAATCATGATGAATGATAATAGGCAAATACAAATGCACATAGATACACAAACATAGAATTTATGTATGTACACGTGTTGTGTATGTGATAGCTGACAGCTCAGGATTGATCAAAACCCCTTTCAAGGTCCCAGGGTCTCAAAGGCAACTCTTTTTGCCTATCAACCCGTCCCCTGTGATCTGCGAAGCAAGGTGGAACGCCGTCCAATGACCTGTTTTGCCACCATGCACCATGAATTTGGATTACTCGTTGGTTGATGGGGAAACGATTTGCCGGAAGCCCTCATTTTGACATGTTTGAACCACAGAATTATAGAAGGGGATCCTGCAGATCTCCTCATCATTTCTGGGAGTAACCCTTCACCCAAACGTTGGATGCTTCCCCGTGACACTGTTCATCATGAGGATCGACCATGACTGTGAACCAACGTTGGATGTACCCTGGTTTAGGGTGCATCGAAGTTTGGTGCACCATGGTGGCCAGTCGCAGGCGAGCAGCCTTCTTCACCATCAGCCGAGGCTTGTCTGCACAGAGAAGCCTGAAGCTCAGCGCAGCTTCGGGGGGTTCTGGACAAAATGGGGGGACCCAAAAATGGCTGGTTTAGTACTAAAATTAACCCCCAAGAATGGGTTGTTTAGTACTATAGATGTCTCATATTGGATGATTTGCGGGTTCCTCCATTTTGAGAAAAATGTGCCGGGCAAGTTTCTGTGATTGTGATGTCCACACTTCAAGTGGAATCCCCTCTGGTCAAAACTTGCATTCCCATCATTGCCATATTACTCAAACTGGTAGAGTGGGATAGAGCCTTCATGAACGAAACGGGGCTGATTCAAGGCTACACTCAATGAAAGCACGTGGGAGGCATTTGTCACAAGTATCATGGCTAATGCTGGTGGCTAAACTCGGTGAAAACCGGCAATAATGATGATTGGCTATGATGGCTAAACAATCCTGGAGTAGATGGAATATTCTCCCTAATCATGTCCAAATCTTTCCAAATGATTAGTTGGTTGATGTTGGTTGTCAGTATTGGATTGTCAACCATCACATCCCAGTGGGATCACAGCTACACGAGTGGGCAGAAATGTGTTGCTTCTCCGTCGGAAGGAACCACAGTTTTTTGGTTGCTATTTGCATCCTGCTTTTTGTGGTAGGTTTATGATGTTTGATGCGCTCGTTCAGGACAATCGACATAATCACAATCCTTGATCATTCCTGGATCCTTGACCTAGCACTTAGCTTTGAATGGTAACTCAGGATGAAACCAATTCAAATCATGTCTGTTTTTGGCTAGTTACATCTTCTTGCATTCTTGCTTCTCTCCCTATCATGCTTTACATTAACATTCCATTCTTGCCACACTTCGCTGATGATTCCAGAGAGGGAAAGGGTTGGGGCCAGCCGAGGAACAACCTGTGTCTGGCACGAACCAATCATGTCCGCTAGGCTTATGCCATCGGCACTCCCAGTTCTACTGGTTTTTCCCACTGCTAAACCCTGGCTGGGTCTGACTGTCTGGTGTGTACAGGATATTGACCTGTCCAATCATGTCAGTGCACATACTGTCACAAAAGAAGGAGACCAGAAATGGTAAGCATGCAACCCAGTATGTTTTGGGATTGAGAACCTCATAGTTTCAGACACAATAAACAATGATAAATAAAATGATGATAATGACGGTGATTGTGATGATGATATTGTTGTTGATGATGATGATGATGATGATGATGATGAGGATGGCGATGAGGATGAGGATGATGATGAAGATGATGAGGATGATTGATGCGGATGATTGATGATTGATGATTAATGATTGATTGTTGATGATTGATGATTGATGATTGATGATAGATGATTGATGATTGATGATTAATGATTATATAATGATTGATTACGATGACGATGACGATGACGATGACCATGATGATGACGACGATGATGACGATCATGATCAATGGTTGGTTGATAATTAATGGTGGTGGTTAATGCCAAACAAGCTACAAACCATAGGTATATCATGATCATACCATGCCACTGCATGGTAGTGATATACCTATGGCTGGTAGCTATTTCATGGAAGCGAGAAAGGTATTCATACTATGTCATGATATCCCCTAATGCTGCTAATCACCATGGAATGGTATACTGGTTGGTGGTTTCATCCACTATGAAAAATATTCGTCAACCAACCTTTTGCTCACAACTACCAGGGAAAATACAAAAAATGTTTGAAACCACCAACCAGTCTACCATAGCTTATCCAGCTACTGATTCCCAAGCATGATGCGAAACTCCCAACCACACGGCTCCTCGGCTTTCACAGTGGTCTCCATGCTCTGGCGACGCTCACCCCTGGGCCAGGTTGGTTTTGCGAGCATAGCTTGGGATGGGCCAGGAGCATCTTGTAGCTCAACATGTCCATGTTCACCATGCACAAATTCATGACAAGCAGCGAGCTGAGAGTTATTAAGACTTTCCCCCGGAAGTTCATGATGAATTGTGGGGAGATAACAACCATACTTGGACAGTAGGCAACATGACAAAAACAGAGACTGAACGTGACTGAACCTTCAAAACAAGAGTTGACAACAGTAATACAACAGTCAAACACCTGTTCCTCCACTCCTGCGTCACTCATTTCTCACCAAAGGTTTGATTCAACAATTTCAATCAGAGCCTGAGCAACGACCACAGATCCCCTGATCGATACTCAATCCTCAGTCGTGTATCTACACACCACCAGGCATGGTACCAGTGCTGGTCAACAAGGGAAACGTGGATACAGTAGCGCTGTTTGAAACAATCAGAGGATTACAACTTTGCCAATGGGGATAGCAACTTAGCAACCAAACATAACCCAACAATACCCAGCATGGATATCAAATCACCAGCTCCTTGTTTCCAGCAGTTCATCTCCCAAGGCAACCGCAGTGGCCACTAGGGGGGCTTGGTTGTGCCTGGAGGTTTCCAGGTTCATGGCAGGGTTGATGATGGCAGCGACCATGGAGTGCCATAAGGACGTCAAGCCTGGTGCGGTGATGCTGAGGGTTTCCAGTGGCCATCCAGGTCATGGGATCATTCGAGTTTCACCGGCTCAGCCATCTGGGTTGAGCATGGAAAGCGGCTGAGCTGGAATTCACTTTTTTTTGGAGGCTCGGTTCACAAGTGACTGGCGATGATCATCTTTCAAACCACCAAACCAAACATCGCACAAAGGTCGTCAGGAACTTAGCGGTGGATTCAACCTAAGAAGCGACCTTGCAAGCAAGCGATCGTGTACCTTAAATGCATGCTTTTCCTCGCAGAAATTTACTTCTAAACCACCACTGTTGACGCAAATCTATGCTGCTAATAGATCAGCAATGATTGCTGCTATCTATGTTTTTGCTGTTCCAGGCATATGGCCCCCAGGAACTTGTTTCGTCTCGCAATCACCAGCAGTCCAGTCCCATATCCCAAGTACAGTATGTACTTGATGCCCAACATTTGTTGGAACACCTGGGAACCAGCTAAAGCCTGAAACGTTCAAAGCTGGTGAAGAATCTAACCTGCTGGATTTTGCCATAGGACTTCTTTAAGTTTCTGGACTTCTCTCACCAATTTGAAGGGTGTCTTGGTCAACCAATCCACCCCCCAGCTGCCCAGCTGCCGCCTTGCTCCCGGCTTTCCAGCAGCAGGAAGAGCCGCAGCAGGGACGCCTGCGACGATCCCAAGGCCCGGAACACCATCTCCATCAACTCGGACACGGCCTCAGTGGTGGAGCTGTCGGTTTGAAGATCAGTGGAACCATCCGGGTGCATGGTGAATCTCGTTGTGAAACATCCTGGAGCTCTTGGTAGCTCCTGTCAACCATGGATTTCTCCTGTGTTTTACCAGCGATCCGGATCTACAACAAGATTTGGGCGCACCAGTTTGGATGATCAGTGGGTTAGGACATGAAGCATGCCCATAGATGAGGGTGTATCCCCAACCAACCTGCAAAATGAGCACTTTGTGTAGCTGTTTAGGGTACTGCAAAAACCATCGCCATTCCACCCACTGTTGAACACAGCCGACTGATGGCGTGACAAGCTTCCAAGTTCGGATTACAACTAAGCACTACGCACCATAAATATCCAGAAATCTGTTGATTGTATCACCTTGGGCTTGGGAGGCTGCTCACTAACATGCAAATCCCAGTTCACGAAGTCACGGTGTCTCACTACATGGGAAGTGTGCCCCCATGCGCAAACAATTCAACTGGAAACCACTAGGATTCCTTGGCAAGTCTCAGTCATGTGTGATGCTCCCTTTGCACAGGGATGGTTGCTGGCCCGCCAGGTAGTCTGACCCCAGGTAGTCCACTAACACGTGATACCACTGGTTGCAGTATCAGCTGACGCTCTCTTCTCGTGGAGTCTTTACTGGGGACCCTTATCGTTCCTTCTTCCATGTTGGTCATGCTGGGTTTTTCAATCTCGAGACCGTTGTGCCGGATTGGTTGCAAAATGCTATTGAACATATCAAGCTAATAGCTCTCTGTAGTCACCATGTCGTTCTATTGGTTGGTTAAAAGCTGTTTTCACATATGGGTGTTTCTCACAAATCGAGATAGCCTCCCAAAGTGGCTTGTTACTAATAATGCTTGCTTTAACACTATAAATAGTGAGTAGTGTATGGTTTGGGAGTTCCCTATGTTTTTATAGAACCCCCCCGTATGCACAGCGTTAGAACCCGGGACAGGCTGCACCAGGCGTTCCAGGTGTGGCCAGCGACATCTTTGGCGGAGTCGGGGTGTAGTTTCAGCTGATGCTGCAGAAGCACCTGCAATACCTTGGAGGATCATGGGTCACATCTCTACGAAGCTGATGCCTCTACGAAACGAGAATCGTACAGGAAGCTAATCCTAAAAGAATGCGCGTAAAAAACATATGAACCAATAGACTCAAAGACATTAATAGCTATCTTCTAAAGAAAGCATGTTTTTTCAATGTCTATCTTCGCATATATAATGTGAATTCTTAACATCCTGAACAATAGTAACTATGAACTTAATACTGAAACCATGTAATGCTATGTTGATTTAGAGCTTCACATCATTTTTAGAGCTACACAATGATTAACTCTCCCCCTGTGAAATCCTAAAACAAGAATAGATTCCACACCAAGGGTGTGAGAGTGAATCTGAGGAATGAGACAAGAAAAAAATACGAGAAAATTAGCCACAAAACGCGGTGGAACCACCAAAGCTATGCATTCAAAAATGGTTCATTTTAAAAGCATACAAATACATCTTGTCAACTACCCAGCTTGGACGTGCTGCTGGATTATAACTGGCATATAGCCATGGATATAAATCCTACTAGGTGGCTTCTCAACCTCCTAACCATGGTTGGCAATCGCGTACCAAGTGTGGGATGCGCATCTAACTAGCTGTTTGAACGTTTCTTAAAATAGGTGTACCAACGATCCCAGATTAACCACTATCCACTAATAGTGATAAATCAACCATTTTTGGAAGTCCCCTATGGCTTGAGAAACCGCCATTTGCATCCACATTTGATCTACTCCCGGCAGTGTCTCAGAAATGGCCTACCAACCATTGCCGAAGCACCAATCATTGGGGGCAAAGCACGCGCTTCGAGGGGATGAATTCTACTCAGCCGGGCTATGCCTTTGACCATTTATCAGCAAGTAATCTTTGAACATATTTAGATGATTTGCATAAATGTATTTCATTAAATACATTTAACATAATCATTGATTATTTTCAAACATGTACAGCTTATCAACCCTTAAGCGCTGAGTGGTTCTATGCTGCCACCGGTGCCAAAGGTCGCATGGCAAAGCCATCCACTTCTTTGTCCACGTTCGTCGTGAGGTCTTTGGTCTCGTCCTTGGGCACAAAGAGTCCTGCGTTGAGCTGACACCTCATGGGCCACAACTTCACAGAAATCTGAAGTGGTTTATAGCTATCTTATAGTGGTTCATAGCTCATTTATAATGGTTTATAGCTGATTTATAATGGTTAATCGTTGATTTATAGAGTGGTTGATAGCTGCTTTAAAGTGGTTTATAGCTGGTCTTTGGTATGGTTCTATCTACATCTATATATCTGTATATATGTATATATATATATATATATTTAAAAAAATATATATATATATATCATCCATTCATGTTTACATTGGTAGCTGCCTGCGTACGAGTGTATGTCATCTTTAAAAAACATATCATATACCATGTTTACATCTTCAATATTCTGGGCCCAACCAATGTTTGGTTCAATCATTTGACCCATGGGAAAGTTTTCCACTGCACAGCTGCGAATTTACATAGAAAAACTCAGCTTGAGACTCTGGCGATCCAGTTTTAAGACAATAGGCCTTGATGTATGTCGTTGTTTCCAAACGAACAGTGAGTATCATCCGCTTGGTGGTTTCAACCCTTATCCTCACTACCAGGGAAATAAGAAATGTTTGAAACCACCAGCGCAGTTCTCGATCCCACGGCTCCCTCCAAATTTGAAACCACCAACCGGATTAGTATCATCTATGGCAACCTGATAGTTTGGTAAACCACTGTTCTACCAAACAAAGCACACCAAGTTGGGAGCTTCCACCAATCCCTAGAAAACAAATTGACGCTTTTCCCAGATTGGGAATCATCAAGATTTGTTCTGGAGATTCTATTTGTCTGGCAAATGCAACAATTGCGTAGCTATAGATAGCTAAAGAATGTACATATACCAAAAGAAACATCTCTGTAAATGCATGGTGGTTTCTCCAAGAGGAAACCTCCCAAATCTTCCTTTACATTAACCATCATTAGTAATAAACAAAGCATTTTGTGGAGTTCCCCCATTTTGAGAAACCAACATATAAGAGTTGTTTTCCCGTCATTGTTGGTGACTATCCCCTCTTATCAACCACCATCAGTGCTCCCACTGATATCAACCACCATCATCCCCTAGAAAACCCCTCAGCCGACGCCACCCAGGGCGGCTCCTTTGGCCGCTTCGCCGGCGGCCAACTCGCGGTCGATCAAGGCACACTGCAGCAAGGCCACGGTGGAAGCGAGCGGCATGAACTTCCTGGGGCAATCCGTCTGCGATTCGGATGGCTCGTGAGAAATGGATAGAAATGGAGGGCTGCGTCAAAAGGTTGTTTGATAAGGGGGATTATAGTGGTTAATAATAGGGAGATAACCACCAACAAAAAATGGTGAACAAAAACCTGCTATGAGGGTTTCTGAAATTGGGGTACCCCAAAAATCGTTGGTTTATTATCATTAATGGTCAATCAACTGGATGTTCACTGGGGGTACCCCAATTTTGAGAAACCTCCCAATGGTGAAACGATTAGCTGTTCACATCCCAAAATTGAACAGCATAGGGATGTTGCTTGGGATGTGAACTACCTTCCATTCTTGGGTGGTTCCCGGTTCTCCCACCATCATATGAGGTTATCCATGGTGGTTCCCCCTGGCCCATCTCCAGCGTTGCAATTTCATCACCAACCAACTCGGGGGGGTACAGCATTCGCCATGGACAACCTCATCCGCTTGCGCCCTTCGCCAAGGGGGTACCGTGAGGCACGACCGGCTGCTTT
Source organism: Symbiodinium kawagutii (assembly GCA_009767595.1). Lineage (NCBI taxonomy): Eukaryota > Dinophyceae > Suessiales > Symbiodiniaceae > Symbiodinium > Symbiodinium kawagutii. The sequence goes on from VSDK01020518.1 coordinate 13,449, forward strand.
TGTTCAGGTCTTAACTGTGGGAATCACGGAAGAAGCTCTGGTTGTTGCACAGACCATGAGGTGGTTTCTCGAAATAGGGGACCACCAAATCATCCAAGTCATTTATCATGTTGAAGAATAAATCGTCCATGTCTGGGGTCCCCAAGTTGAAGAAACCACCATATAAACCTCTGGTGAGGTCACATGTCCAACCATCAGAATGGCACGTGCGACTTGAACTACCTGCAGGTTTGGCAGTCTATTGATCTATATTTTTGATTACCCCCTGCGACAAATATCACCCATATACCTCTGGGCGGGCCCAGCCCCAACAATTCATGGTGAACTAACAATCAATCACCACCTGATTCAAGCCAAGGTGGTGAACATCATAACCACCTTATGGTCATTGATGGTATAGACCGCGTTAAAAAACCTTCAAACCATTAACCATCAACCATCATTTCTAGGGCTTAGAAGCTACCTTCAAGGCCTTCCAACCACGGTTCAACCATCATTTCTAGGGGTTATCAGCTACCCTATAGGCCTTCCAACCATGGTTATACCCACCACCGCCCCTGCGGCCCAAGGGCTTCTCACTCTTCCGCGCTTGCTGTCGCGCTTGAAGGCCCAACGAAACCCCTGCGGCCAGGCGCGAGGCGCAGGCGTTGAACTTCTGCAGGGGTCGAACCACCTGAGAGCGGCGGATGGTGAGCACCATGATTTACGGTTTAGACATGGGTTAACATGGTTTGCTTTGATGGGTGAATTGATGGGTGAATTGATGGGTGAACTGATGGGTGAACTGATGGGTGATGGTGATGGTCAATTCACATGGGTGAGTTGATGGGTGAATTGATGGGTGATGGTTATAGTCTGGTCGATTCACATGGGTGAATTGATGGGTGAACTGATGGGTGAACTGATGGGTGAACTGATGGGTGAACTGATGGGTGAACTGATGGGTGAACTGATGGGTGAACTGATGGGTGAACTGATGGGTGAACTGATGGGTGAACTGATGGGTGAACTGATGGGTGAACTGATGGGTGAACTGATGGGTGAACTGATGGGTGAACTGATGGGTGAACTGATGGGTGAACTGATGGGTGAACTGATGGGTGAACTGATGGGTGAACTGATGGGTGAACTGATGGGTGAACTGATGGGTGAACTGATGGGTGAACTGATGGGTGAACTGATGGGTGAACTGATGGGTGAACTGATGGGTGAACTGATGGGTGAACTGATGGGTGAACTGATGGGTGAACTGATGGGTGAACTGATGGGTGAACTGATGGGTGAACTGATGGGTGAACTGATGGGTGAACTGATGGGCGAACTGATGGGCGAACTGATGGGTGAACTGATGGGTGAACTGATGGGCGAACTGATGGGCGAACTGATGGGTGAACTGATGGGTGAACTGATGGGCGAACTGATGGGCGAACTGATGGGTGAACTGATGGGTGAACTGATGGGCGAACTGATGGGCGAACTGATGGGTGAACTGATGGGTGAACTGATGGGCGAACTGATGGGCGAACTGATGGGTGAACTGATGGGTGAACTGATGGGCGAACTGATGGGCGAACTGATGGGTGAACTGATGGGTGAACTGATGGGCGAACTGATGGGCGAACTGATGGGTGAACTGATGGGTGAACTGATGGGCGAACTGATGGGCGAACTGATGGGTGAACTGATGGGTGAACTGATGGGCGAACTGATGGGCGAACTGATGGGTGAACTGATGGGTGAACTGATGGGCGAACTGATGGGCGAACTGATGGGTGAACTGATGGGTGAACTGATGGGCGAACTGATGGGCGAACTGATGGGTGAACTGATGGGTGAACTGATGGGCGAACTGATGGGCGAACTGATGGGTGAACTGATGGGTGAACTGATGGGCGAACTGATGGGCGAACTGATGGGTGAACTGATGGGTGAACTGATGGGCGAACTGATGGGCGAACTGATGGGTGAACTGATGGGTGAACTGATGGGCGAACTGATGGGCGAACTGATGGGTGAACTGATGGGTGAACTGATGGGCGAACTGATGGGCGAACTGATGGGTGAACTGATGGGTGAACTGATGGGCGAACTGATGGGCGAACTGATGGGTGAACTGATGGGTGAACTGATGGGCGAACTGATGGGCGAACTGATGGGTGAACTGATGGGTGAACTGATGGGCGAACTGATGGGCGAACTGATGGGTGAACTGATGGGTGAACTGATGGGCGAACTGATGGGCGAACTGATGGGTGAACTGATGGGTGAACTGATGGGCGAACTGATGGGCGAACTGATGGGTGAACTGATGGGTGAACTGATGGGCGAACTGATGGGCGAACTGATGGGTGAACTGATGGGTGAACTGATGGGCGAACTGATGGGCGAACTGATGGGTGAACTGATGGGTGAACTGATGGGCGAACTGATGGGCGAACTGATGGGTGAACTGATGGGTGAACTGATGGGCGAACTGATGGGCGAACTGATGGGTGAACTGATGGGTGAACTGATGGGCGAACTGATGGGCGAACTGATGGGTGAACTGATGGGTGAACTGATGGGCGAACTGATGGGCGAACTGATGGGTGAACTGATGGGTGAACTGATGGGCGAACTGATGGGCGAACTGATGGGTGAACTGATGGGTGAACTGATGGGCGAACTGATGGGCGAACTGATGGGTGAACTGATGGGTGAACTGATGGGCGAACTGATGGGCGAACTGATGGGTGAACTGATGGGTGAACTGATGGGCGAACTGATGGGCGAACTGATGGGTGAACTGATGGGTGAACTGATGGGCGAACTGATGGGCGAACTGATGGGTGAACTGATGGGTGAACTGATGGGCGAACTGATGGGCGAACTGATGGGTGAACTGATGGGTGAACTGATGGGTGAATTGATGGGTGAATTGATGGGTGAATTGATGGGTGAATTGATGGATGATGGTGATGGTCAATTCATATGGGTGAATTGATGGGTGCCTTGATGGGTGATGGTTATAGTCTGGTCGATTCACATGGGTGAATTGATGGGTGAATTGATGGGTGAACTGATGGGTGAACTGATGGGTGAATTGATGGGTGAATTGATGGGTGAACTGATGGGTGAATTGATGGGTGAATTGATGGGTGAATTGATGGGTGAATTGATGGGTGAATTGATGGGTGAATTGATGGGTGAACTGATGGGTGAACTGATGGGTGAACTGATGGGTGAACTGATGGGTGAACTGATGGATGATGGTGATGGTCAATTCACATGGGTGAATTGATGGGTGCCTTGATGGGTGATGGTTATAGTCTGGTCGATTCACATGGGTGAATTGATGGGTGATTGATGGGTGAACTGATGGTTAATTGATGGTTCATTTCATGAATTCTTTTCATGAGTTGATTGATTGGTAATTGATGGTTGCTTGATGATTGATTAGCGGCCTATCTATGGTTTATTACTGGTTGATGGCAAGATCATTGGTAAATTGCTGATGTTTGACTTTATGGTTCAATTCATGGGTTAGTTGATGGTAAATGAATGATTGATCTGTGGTGAATTAATAGCTAAATGAAGGCTGATTCGAGGTTGATTCATATTTTATTGAGACCTAATCTATGATTAATTGATGGTTGATGGATGATGAACTGATGGCTACTCTCTATAATCTATGGTTACTTTGCCATTGTGTTTCATGGCTACTTGTTTGATGGTTTCTTGAATTGTTTGTGAATTGATTGGTGAAATAACGGAGGGTAAGTAAAGTAATTATACCATAAACAAAAGGGACGATGAGAAACAAAGTGTTTACATAACAACTATCATGGTTGATCACAAGGAACATGTATAGAACAAAACAAATGTAAGCATTGGGATTTTACAAACTGCAATATGTCAAATAAGGACAGCGGGGATATACCAACTATTTCCGGCTCTGGGTATGGCCATAGGGCTATTCCCAACTTCTAAAACCCCTGTCATTTAGAGCCTGGCTTTTGCCAAGTTAAAGGTGCATCCTTACCAGTTCTTGTGGCAGAAGCTTTGTGGATCCGGTAAAGCACCGAGAATCCAACCACCAACATTTTGGTACCAACACAGTCTGTTGGATCAAAGATCCAGTCATCCCATCTGTCCCACTCAAAGGTCGAAGATCAGAATGTCGGTCAAATTTGGTCACATTTGGTCACCGTCTCAGCAAAGAAAGAACATGAATAAAGCTAGGAGCTTTGCTACCTCGCTCATCTCTGCCAATCCTCACCTCTTCAAACATGTCAGACTCTCGAGACATCCGAAAACCATCCCTGTGTCCCCTGGACCTTGTCGCTCTGCATGTCGGAATTATCCTCAGCAGGGGACCCTGCGAGACGGGAGGTGCTTCCAGAATTTTGAGATGGAAAGAAATCCAACAAACAAAACAACCATCCTCAGTGGGGATCCCAACCATTTCGGGAGCAGTCACCCTGCAGGGAGCGTCTGGAAGAAGCTGTCATTCATGTTAGCCAAATATACAGCCCTAAGCTGTCGACAGCCACCTACACGAAGGGAGTTCACTGAAGGAGTTCGCAGTCATGAATCGCCCACAATGTGTTGGGCAGTGGGTCCAAACCCCGGACCCTTGATAAACATCACAAATACTTGTACATGAGTTGTGTTTTCTTGTTGTTAAGATGTTCACCTACCCATTGTTGGGTACTAATCCATCCCACATTGGAAAGACGTGTTTCTAGACTGGGTCTCGGAACAACAAGTCAAGTTTAGGAACTCACGACAAGATGCCTCCACCATTGGCGGTGACACTTCCCGAAGGGGGGTTGTAATGCTAGAAAACTCCTACTGACCTACTCATACCTTGGGAGTCTCCATCTGCGTAGATAGGTGGGTGCGTACACCTGTACAATATGTTTGTACAAATATAGTGACGGACTGAAACTTAGAATGTTGGTTTGGAAACATGTCCCGATGAATGACGTGCACTGCTAGTAATGAAACCTGACTACCAGATGTTGGCCTAAATGAATTCGCGAATAAGAAAATGGTGGAACTTAGAATTTTCCCGTAATTCTTGGAAGTTAGAATGCCGCCATTTCTGCAAATATGGTGAAACAATTTAAGTGGATCAAAATTGATGAGAAAACAGCATACGTTTGCAGATATGTGTTCATTAAGTATGGAACTTAGAATGCAGCCACTTAAACGGATCAAACCTGAGGAAACAAGAGCAAAAACAATCATAATATGCAGACATGTGCAAGAATTCTACGCTGGGATTGGGGGTGAATATACATATGTTGATGCATGGATACGATGAAAGACAACTGACAGATATGCATATATTCATTGATTTCATATGTCCTGTTCCCGGGTTCCAGTTATTCACCCACCTGCGCACACAGGGACCAAGGGTTTTCCAGAGTTATTTCATCCTGTGAATTCAATCGATTGTGTCTCGGGATGATGTCGGTGCCTGTGCTGGGCTGTGGGGAAGAAGAGGCCATTGGGAAGGCCTTGTTGCCTTCCCAACCAGCACCACGAGGAGAGGCCCCGTTACCTGCTCCTGTTAGCCCTCCGTGTGATGATGATGATGGGGCAGCGGGCGGGGAGACTGGAGAGGCCCCTGATGAGGATGCGCCCATCGCTGGTTCGTCCGCTGCTGGTGTTGAGGGGACACCAGCTGGTTCGTCCGCTGCTGGTGTTGAGGGGACACCAGCAGAGTTGCCAACCGGCGTCAAAGAGTTCAAGAAATGGCCCCTAGGCTGTATAGTTTGTCATATGCACAATGCTTTCTCGGACTGGGTCCCTATGAACTGTTGAGATAAGAACTGCATCCTGTTTTGCAGAGGTGTGGACATTCTAAGTTCAGTAAAAAGATGTAAAAAGTAACCACCAAATGAGGGGAACCATGTGCCAAAGAATTGCATCCTGTTTTGCAGAGGTGTGGACATTCTAAGTTCAGTACAAAGATGTAAAAAGTAACCACCAAATGAGGGGAACCATGTGCCAAAACCATTCACGGGACATGACAAGCTTCTAGGTACACTGTGCGAGAAAGAAAGTTCTTGGCGTCTGAGTATGGGGGCATGGGAGCCGCAAAGACTGCAGCAATTGCATTCAACAAAAGCATTTCGAAGCTTGCTGCACAGTTGGGTGCCCGCAAGGGGCAGGACCGGTTGTTGATGGATCAATTTCGAAACGATTTTCCTATAAAGTCTGATAACCCAACCCCGTGCATTTGTGACTGTAAACTATCAAGCAAAATCCACCGTAAATCATGCAACGCATGTCCACACTGCTGTATAAATATATATATATATATATGTGTATATATAAATAAGATGTGCATATGTTTGTTTTTGCACGCAGGATCGCAAAGACTGGATCGCTGCTCAGACCTTCCCTATCAAAGGAAGGAGCCGGCAAGATCAAGAGGACAGTCTGTATGCATCCTGCTGCAAAGGATTGGTTGGACCTTTGGCAGCATTCGCACAGACGCAGAATCAGCTCTAGGTAAATTCCTTGCTAAGAAGACATGCTAAGTTTAGCGGTGCATATGTAGATTCAAAGATACGTAGCCACCAATCTATCTATATTGTTCTGTACATAGTTTGTATATGAGCACATTCAGAAGTATGCAGGCATTTATTCCAGGGTTCCACAGTGGTAGCATTCTAAGTTGCAGCTATACTATCGAAAATGTACATGAATTGCACCATCTTCTCACCCAAGGCGAGATCGAGCAGAACATCCTTGACGCTATATGTCCATTTGAGCATGCCCAGATGAAGGTCCACACCCAGGATTCTACAACTGGCATTCTTGCAAGCTATCAAGATGGCACAGAGACTGTGACCAAGTTCTGCGCTCGTACAGGGTTGTGTATGGACTGGCTTGCAGAAGAACATGCCAAAAGGTGTAAAGCCAAGGGATTGGATCCTGTTGCTTGGTTGGTGCCCAACTATGATGTCCCATTTCCTGTTTGGTGAGCACAATGTTCCGTTTCCCCACGCAAACATTCTAACTTACTCGAATGAACCCTTCATGTGCTGTACATTTCCATAAACAGTTGTTCTTGAAATTTATATTCAAACAGAATCCAAATAGGGTTTGATGACTGGTGGTTCCTTAGGCTATGGAGCAAGCTGTCAATCTCACGCAGAAGAGTGCCACGGACAACATTGAGACCCTCATGTCCAAGTGTGCTGGATCCAGTGGGGAGGAGCTTTCACATCTTCCCAACAAGATTGCAGATTTGCTTCAGAAACCAAAACAGCAACCAGCCCTTCCAAAATCCAACGTAGGCGTGCTGAAGGCTGCTGTTCTCACCTATCAGACATGGGCAGCAAGGAGCCCTTCCTGGATCAAGCTTGTTGGTTTGATGATCGGGAAGCAGAACGCCTCAAACAAACGCTGGGTTGCCTCTAACATCATTGCTGGCCAGACCATGGATTTGTTGACTTCCAATGGTAAAGTGAAACTCCTGTGTGACGACAATGGCCTTCGTCCTGTGGGTGTGATACTACGTGGCAGCCGCACCGATGAAGAAGCTCGCTCAATAGGTCAGAGGTGGTGCTTTGAGTTTCTGAAACATATTCCGGAAGCACTTTGTGTGATCGTTTCCTGGCTCGATATCCATCACAATGTGTGTGCAAAACAATTCTGTTTTTTGCTTGCTACACATTCTAAGTTCAAGGCTTACATCACCGTGATACATATGATTTTCGATAAATCAATAAATAAAAGAATAGATATAGAGATACTAAAAAAAGGTAAACAAAGGTTTTGTCCCAACATCTGGTCAACAGTTTATTTTCTGCACAAATATTGAGACTATATGGACATTCTAAGTTGCAACCATCCTTTCAAAAACTGCGCGCATCACTAGCCCAGGTTGATTCAGACGAACCTGGGTCCTTTGCTTGCTTTGCCCTTTCGCATCAAAACGAGGGTCTGCTCTTTGAAGTGGCACCCCATTTTGTGCAAGCTTCATCGGATGCCCCACTTGGAAACATTACGATGCTAGAGGATGTGGGCTTGTCAAACAGGGAGCGGTTGTATGCCGAGGTATGCAAGAGCCTGATGAAGGCTACTGTGAATCCATCTCCAACCCCTGCGCCAGAGAAAAGTGAGAATTCCTGTGCTGTTGCCAAAGTACCTTTCGAGGTTGTCAAGGTTCCCGCTGACGGGCGATGCGGATGGAGATCTATCCTTATATACCAAGATTTGCCAAGATGGCGCCGTGTACCCAGGAACCGGGTTTTGAAACAACTAGAGTTGTGTAGAGCTTGTTTGACATACATATCTACATAAATATACAGCATATATTAAGATTTTTAAAAAGTACAGTAGACATGTATTTTGGCACGTGTGTATTTACATGGTCTTTACATGTAAAGTCCGAAAGGAACATTCAAAACACATATGCAAGTTTACGTCCATGAGTGGTGGCCCTGAAAGCAGGAATACCCTGTCAACGATTTGCAGAACAGCTTGGAAGTGAAGGAAGCCATTGAATTTCAGAAATCAGTCTGACCTTTGGTTGCGTTGTCTACCTTGCCTATCTGTACGTTTTTGCATTGTTTGCTTAAAAGCGAGCATGTCTACACACCTTTCGTGTGCATTTGCAACTGTATGGGATGTATGTTGGTTGTAAATGGGTAAAGGCATTCTTAGTTCGCATCTTTGGGTCACATTCTTAGGCGAGCATGCTCAGAAGCTTTTCCCAGAGTTGCTCCCAGATATCCTTCGGGCTACTGATGATCCATCGTTCGAGGTTACGGATCTCAAGTGGATCACCCAGGCATTGAACGCAAGGATTCGATGCACAATTGAACCCCAGACCTATGAGAGGCTGGTCTCCGAGGGTATGGACATCGAGAGAGATTCGATCTTTGGAAGAGCTGGGCCAATTGTGGCACATCTTTACTGGTCTTGGTGCAAATCCCTCGATGGGGCTCGAAAATGGGGGCACTACGACATTCTTGTCCCACGAGCCCAATCGCTGTTTTCGCTCCTCTTGAGTCCGGATGCCCCTTGGCCAAGGCTGAGTGTATCAATTATATAGTGTATTGTTGTTTTCCCTTTCCTGAAAGCGGGGTTTTGCAAGACCACAACACTTAAGACAACACATTTAGATACATGTCTAGGTATACATGTACATTTATATCCTCACAAATGTAAACATTTATACAGTATAGATGTACCTGAAGATATTTGTGGTGTTAGGGAAATGATGCATAGATGAAGACACCCCAGGGGGAAGCCGTGTTTTCCCATTGTTTGACTGTTGTGAGGCTCATACTCCCGTGAGCAAGCACAACTTGCAATACACCGCCCAAAAAGCAATTGTTGATGACTCCTTGGAGGACATAGCGCATGTGCCATGATTTGACCATTCTGGAAACAAACATAGAATGCCTCTTGCCATTCATTTTCTGCCTTTTGCTTGCCCTAACTACATCATACCCCTACCTGTGTGCACAAATGACAGTGAACCATGGTTCTTTATAGCTGTGAAGGGTTCGAAAGAAAAACGTGTATGGACATAAAGTGATTAGACATAGTGACACATTTAATCACATACCCCACAACACCAGAGATTTCAACGATGTTTTGCAACCAGGATGGACAGACTGAGGAGGACAAGGTGACCGAGAAGGGGCCTGAACAGCCAACACCACAGGACAGAGCACATGTGCATACATGTGCCATGTTTTGACCATTCTGGAAACAAACATAGAATGCCTCTTGCCATTCATTTTCTGCCTTTTGCTTGCCCTAACTACATCATTCCCCTACCTGTGTGCACAAATGACAGTGAATCATGGTTCTTTACAGCTGTGAAAGGTTCGAAAGAAACACGTGTATGGACATAAAGTGATGAGACATAGTGACACATTTAATCACATTCCCCACAACACCAGAGATTTCAACGATGTTTTGCCACCAGGATGGACAGACCGAGGAGGACAAGGTGACCGAGAAGGGGCCTGAACAGCCAACGACAGAGGACAGAGCACATGTGCATACATGTGCCATGTTTTGACCATTCTGGAAACAAACATAGAATGCCTCTTGCCATTCATTTTCTGCCTTTTGC
>VSDK01020518.1:23863-57699 GCA_009767595.1 Symbiodinium kawagutii
GGATGGACAGACTGAGGAGGACAAGGTGACCGAGAAGGGGCCTGAACAGCCAACGACAGAGGACAGAGCACATGTGCATACATGTGCCATGTTTTGACCATTCTGGAAACAAACATAGAATGCCTCTTGCCATTCATTTTCTGCCTTTTGCTTGCCCTAACTACATCATTCCCCTACCTGTGTGCACAAATGACAGTGAATCATGGTTCTTTACAGCTGTGAAGGGTTCGAAAGAAAAACGTGTATGGACATAAAGTGATTAGACATAGTGACACATTTAATCACATTCCCCACAACACCAGAGATTTCAACGATGTTTTGCCACCAGGATGGACAGACCGAGGAGGACAAGGTGACCGAGAAGGGGCCTGAACAGCCAACGACAGAGGACAGAGCACATGTGCATACATGTGCCATGTTTTGACCATTCTGGAAACAAACATAGAATGCATCTTGCCATTCATTTTCTGCCTTTTGCTTGCCCTACCTGAATTATTCCCCCACCTGTGTGCACAAATGACAGTGAATCATGGTTCTTTATAGCTGTGAAGGGTTTGAAGAAACTGCATATGGACGTGAAATCAACACATAATGACACATTTAATCACATACCCCACAACACCAGAGATTTCAACGATGTTTTGCCACCAGGATGGACAGACTGACGAGGACAAGGTGACCGAGAAGGGGGCTGAACAGCCAACACCACAGGACAGAGCACACGTGCATACATGTGCCATGTTTTGACCATTCTGGAAACAAACATAGAATGCATCTTGCCATTCATTTTCTGCCTTTTGCTTGCCCTAACTACATCATTCCCCTACCTGTGTGCACAAATGACCTTGAATCATGGTTCTTTATAGCTGTGAAGGGTTTGAAGAAACTGCATATGGACATGAAATCATCACATAATGACACATTTAATCACCTATCACCTACAACACCAGAGATTTCAACGATGTTTTGCCACCAGGATGGACAGACCGAGGAGGACAAGGTGACCGAGAAGGGGCCTGAACAGCCAACGACAGAGGACAGAGCACATGTGCATACATGTGCCATGTTTTGACCATTCTGGAAACAAACATAGAATGCCTCTTGCCATTCATTTTCTGCCTTTTGCCTGCCCTAACTACATCATTCCCCCACCTGTGTGCACAAAAGACCTTGAATCATGGTTCTTTATAGCTGTGAAGGGTTTGAAGAAACTGCATATGGACATGAAATCATCACATAATGACACATTTAATCACCTATCACCTACAACACCAGAGATTTCAACGATGTTTTGCCACCAGGATGGACAGACTGAGGAGGACAAGGTGACCGAGAAGGGGCCTGAACAGCCAACGACAGAGGACAGAGCACATGTGCATACATGTGCCATGTTTTGACCATTCTGGAAACAAACATAGAATGCATCTTGCCATTCATTTTCTGCCTTTTGCTGGCCCTACCTGAATTATTCCCCCACCTGTGTGCACAAATGACCTTGAATCATGTTTCTTTAAAGCTGTGAAGGGTTTGAAAAACTGCGTATGGACGTGAAATCATCACATAATGACACATTTAATCACATACCCCGCAACACCAGAGATTTCAACGATGTTTTGCCACCAGGATGGACAGACTGACGAGGACAAGGTGACCGAGAAGGGGCCTGAACAGCCAACACCACAGGACAGAGCGCGCGCGCATACATGTGCTATGTTTTGATCCCCAGGGATCCATGGAAGGAACATACAATTTCACTGTGTCATTTTTTTGGCTCTGATTCATAGGGAGTTTTGGACCGATTCCCTTTCCTGTTTTCACAGATTATATTGCACTGCTTTTTATCAGCTGTCTATACATAGAAGGTTTGTAGATATCTAGTTTTTGCTGCAACTAACCTGCATTCATTGTCTTCTCACTGCTCAGCCATCTTGCAGTTCTCAGTTGCGCCTGATCCGTCCCTCTCTTCGCAATGGAAGCCTTTTTTTTGTTTGCGGCGTTGGTTTTCCTAGCGTCTATGTTTGTTCGCATTTGGCAACTGGTTTCGAGAGTTTGGCAACTGGTTTCGAGGGTGTGGAAAACTGACAAGGTGGAAAGGGCACCGCCTCGTTCAAATCCTTCGGGGTCACAGCCAGTGCGCTTGGATTTGCCTTTGCCTCCCTCTAGCCCGAGCCTATCGTCCCCTCAGTCAGAGATTTCGGAGTGGGAGTGGGTTGAGATGGAGCGGGAAGAAAGAGAGTTCGACGAAATGTTGGCTAATTATACAGAATCCTGGAGCCCAAACGGCAAGCATAAGACAAGAAGGCTCATCAAGAAGAGAGCGGCAACACCAGCTGGACTGAGATGAGATTGTACAGTACTTAATTGAACTTGGAGCGCAGCATCATTGCATTGAGTGAAAAAAGAAAGCGGACGGAGATGCGGAAAATGATTACACACCGCCGAGGTTGCTTAGGTTTCAAAATGCATTCTGCCAGTTTCTTATGTCAGAGTCATAGGTGTCTAAAGGTGGCAAGTCAAAGGGCAAAATGCTTAGAAGTATATTCATTCCGAAATATTCATCACAAGACTTGACTTTCCACCAAGGAACATTGCTTTGAGCAGTACATCACATGAACTTAGAATGCCTCCTGGTTGACATTTCTGGGTTGTATTTCACGTTTACCCGTGAGCACCCTGGCAGGAAGTGCGAGATGGTGATCTACAGGGACAGGGTGAACCGCCAGCAGAGGACTGCAGTTTGACAAACATTTTCCACAGCCAGGGTTTCCCAATGTTTCTCACATAGGGTCAGTGTTTTGAGAGCTACATCGCCCAAACTTAGAATGTGTTCAGCACTCGCTCTTTATTCGGATCTTCTTTGAATTATTTGGCATTTGCATACATTTGCATACATTTGCATACATTTGCTAGGTTTCCGCAAGATGGGGGAACAGAACCCATTAGGAAAGAATATGAATAGGAAAACAGGAAGCCATTAGATGTGCGCGACTTCATGTGAGTGCTCGGTTTTGATCAACCATGTGTGTTTTGCATTTTTACAACCTGTGGGAAACAAAAGGAAACAGCTTAGCATGTTGGGGGTTTTATTATGTTTTATTCACGTTTACCCGCGAGGAAGTTCCAAATGGTGATCTGCAGGGACAAGATGAACCGCCAGCAGAGGACTGCAGTTTGACAAACATTTTCCACAGACACGGTTTCCCAATGTTTCTCACATAGGGTCAGTGTTTGGAGAGCCACATCACCCAAACTTAGAATGTGTTCAGCACTCGCTCTTTATTCGGATCTTCATTGAATTATTAGAGATTTGCATTTTACCCGTGAGGAAGTGCGAGATGGTGATCTACAGGGACAGGATGAACCGCCAGCAGAGGACTGCAGTTTGACAAACATTTTCCACAGCCAGGGCTTCCCAATGTTTCCCACATAGGGTCAGTGTTTTGAGAGCTACATCGCCCAAACTTAGAATGTGTTCAGCACTCGCTCTTTATTCGGATCTTCTTTGAATTATTCGACATTTGCATGCATTTGCCAATTGGCTTCCTGCACAAACACAATGTGGGAACAATCACAGCAGACACGGTTCGGCAAAATTTTGGGCTTGAAACAGCAATAGCTCATACGATCTTTTTGTGTGCTTCTCTGAAAATCATGGCGTCGGGTGCGAGGGACAGATCAAGATCACCAGCCTTTGCAGCTGGTTCACGTGTCCAGCGTGCAGATGAGTGTTGCCATTTGGCAGAGATCTTGTCCCGAGTCTCCGCTTTGGAAAAGTTGATGCTATCCACAGAAGCGATCTTGTTGGAAGCTTCAGAATGTTTGGACCTGGCAGAATGTGAGCACAAGCATCCCTCATTTGATCCATGGAACAAGAAAGTTGCAAACCTGTTGGCTGACATTCGCAGCGTCCGTGATTCTGCGAATCAAATTGGTAACCAGGCCCGTAGAAAATTGGCAACTTGGGCTGACAGGCAACGTGCTCTTGAATGGCAAACCCCGGAGTCAGTGCCTACGGCTGAAACCTCCAATGACTGAATAGTGTCTCGTTCTCAGCAATGAACGAAAACATTCTTAGCGAAACCATTTGTTCAGGAACATTGACATTTGCTCACGTGCAGTCAAGCAGGCTGCTAAGAATGCACGCTTGAGTAGTGCATGAAATCACATTACGTTGCCTGCTTGTAGCAAAAGTGGCGCTGCGTGTGGGTAGGCACGGGGATCGACTAGAACCAACCCCACAAGACCATTTGATCCAGAGTACTGGTTTTGTGTGTGAAAGACCGGTGTTTAGTGCATTTGGAATCAGAACTTAGAATGCAAGTTCATGCAAGTGCTGGGTTTCGATCACACCCCTTACAAACGTCTTCTTTGCTATCCCGTTTTGCCCGTGACAGGACGTGCGAGACGGTGATCTACACAGACCGGATGAACTGTCAGCACAGGAAAGGGGTGTGACATAGTGTGACAGTCTTTCTTCACAGCAAGGCTTGCCAGGGTCCCCCATTGTTTCTCACATAGGATCAATGTTTTGAGAACTACATTGCCCTAAGTTAGAATGTGTTGAGCATACTGTTCATTATTTTTATTCGGATCCCATTTGAATTATTTGACATTTGCATACATTTGCCAAGTTTCTGCAGGATGGGGGAACAGGACCAATTAGGAAAGCATAGGAAAGCAGGGAGCCATTAGATGTGTGCGACTTCATGTGACTGCTGGGTTTTGATCACCCATGTGTGCCTTGCAAGTTTGCAACCTGTGGAAAACGAAAGGAAACAGCTTAGCATGTTGGGGTTTTATTCACGCTTACCCGTGAGGAAGTTGCAAATGGTGATCTACAGGGACAAGATGAACCGCCAGCAGAGGACTGCAGTTTGAAAACATTTTCCACAGACACGGCTTCCCAATGTTTCTGAAATAGGGTCAGTGTTTTGAGGGCTACATCGCCCAAACTTAGAATGTGCTCACTTGCTCTTTATTCGGATCTTCATTGAATTATTTGACATTTGCATGCATTTGCATACATTTGCATACATTTGCATACATTTGCCAATTGTTTCCGCAAGATGGGGGAACAGAACCAATTAGGAAAGAATATGAATAGGAAAACAGGAAGCCATTAGATGTGCGCGACTTCATGTGAGTGCTCGGTTTTGATCACCCATGTGTGTTTTGGATTTTTGCAACCTGTGGAAACAAAAGGAAACAGCTTAGCATGTTGAAGTTTTATTCACGTTTACCCGTGAGGAAGTTGCAAATGGTGATCTACAGGGACAAGATGAACCGCCAGCAAAGGACCGCAGTTTGACAAACATTTTCCACAGACACGGCTTCCCAATGTTTCTCACATAGGGTCAGTGTTTTGAGAGCCACATCACCCAAACTTAGAATGTGTTCAGCACTTCTCTTTATCCGGATCTTCATTGATTTGTGTGACATTTGCAAACATTTGCCAACTTTCCGCAAGATGGGGGTGCTCGGTTTTGATCACCCATGTGTGTTTTGCATTTTTGCAACCTGTGGGAAACAACAGGAAACAGCTTAGCATGTTGGGGTTTTATTCACGTTTACCCGTGAGGAAGTTGCAAATGGTGATCTACAGGGACAAGATGAACCGCCAGCCGAGGACCGCAGTTTGACAAACATTTTCCACAGACACGGCTTCCCAATGTTTCTCACATAGGGTCAGTGTTTTGAGAGCCACATCACCCAAACTTAGAATGTGCTCAGCACTTCTCTTTATCCGGATCTTCATTGATTTGTGTGACATTTGCATACATTTGCCAACTTTCCGCAAGATGGGGGTGCTCGGTTTTGATCACCCATGTGTGTTTTGCATTTTTGCAACCTGTGGGAAACAACAGGAAACAGCTTAGCATGTTCGGGGTTTTATTCACGTTTACCGTTACCCGTGAGGAAGTTCCAGATGGTTAGGGGTATGATGTGGTGTGACAGTCATTTTCACAGCAAAGGTTTCCTGGGTTTCCCAACGTTTCTCGCATAGGATCCATGCTTTGAGAGCTACATCTCCCTAACTTAGAATGCCTTCTAATGTTTTTTTCGGCTATACTATATTTTTTGGTTATATATCGTTGCAAAAAGATTTCGGACTGGAAAACTCGAATTTGAAGACCAAACACTAGAACCAGTTCTTGCCAAATCTTCCACGAGGTTGAAACTGCCGTGTCCGTTCTCAAGCAGAACGATGTGGTCACCAAACCCTCTACTGGAGAGTTCATTGGCTTGGTTGTGCGAGACGAATTTGCCAAGCTGTTTGTGACCGGACCAGAATCGGAGCGAAAGAGCATGGAGATACGCACCAAGCCAGTGAGATTTTTGCATTCTGGTGACAGAGTTGGGTTGATAAGTGCCAAAACTAAAACTCAAGGCCGTGGCCGAATCCGAACACTAGTGGCAATTCTTGAGTATCAACACATGACTACGCTTTCTTGGACAACATTCCCACGCTTCTTTGCTAAGCACAGGGTGACTCATGATGACCTGCGCAGTTTCATGAAAGAGGAGATGCAGGATGAAGAACATGCAACTTTCTATGGATGGCAGTTCGAAACCGTTCACATCTTTCCAGAGCCACTTGAGATCCACACTTCTGCGGGTTCTGTCGTTTGGTGCTACTTTTCCTTAGACTCAGGACTGTGTGCTTTGTTTGCTCAATTTGTGGTGGCTCCAATGAAAACTTATTCGGTAGTAGTAAACTGCATGGAAAAACACTGCTAAAACATCAAAAACACAGAAACTTAGAATGTGTACAATGTTGGATTTGTCCCGATTGTTGGATATTCATGTATATATATATATATCAATATATTGAGATATAAATAAATTTACTATATATATATATATGTATATTATATATATATACACAACAATGTTGAATCAAACAGATTGGTTCATGGACAGGAGCGAACCCGAGCTCTTCTTGCAGCAGGGAGTTGTCTTCTGAAGCTTTGGGTTCTGTCTCTAGTTCACCAAGTCGATCTCGGGGCTTGAAGCAGTCACTGGCACTGAGTTCTACCGATACAGACACCCCTTTCAAGAAACAAATGGTAGCTGTGGAAAGAGAGGATGAACAAGTCCCTGCTGAAAACTTGAAGCATTGCCAACAAGATGAAGATGTGACTTGTATGTTGATTTCATTGGCCGAATGGCAATCGCTGATGAATGGAAATTTACAAATCATTCGCTCCTTCCGTGTAGCAAATGGATCAAAGATATGTGCTTTGGTCCGTGATTCCAACGGGCATCATGCAAGTGGTTTCCTCACGATTGGTTCCATGATGCAGGACAAGGTCTTTTCAAAAGGTCTGATTGAGGTTTACGGGCGAAATGCTTTGGATCGCATGAACAAGCAGTGGAAAGAAGTTTGGCAATGGGAAATCAACAGTGTTGACATCTTCGATCACCCACACGTTGTGCGCTTCTTGGATCTGGCACCACGGTTCAAGAACCGAACATTCAAGTGCTCTGCCAAGCAGCTTGCAGAAACTAGTTCAGCAGAATATCCTACAGAGTTTTGCCTGAGACAGACAGGGAAGTTCTTCATCGATCAATTGCCTTATGGAATCCGCCAGGATTTGGCTAGAACCATTAGGTCCCTCGACAAAAAGGTCATCAGGATTGGTACCACTTGCTCGGGAACCGATATCATCGTGACAGTTCTCCAGCAAACTGTTGAAATGCTCAATCATTGGCAGGCACACGGGGCAGCTGACGAATATATTGAATTTAAATGTTTGATGTCAGGACCAAAAATCAGAAGAAGGTGCACACACACAGATATATATACATATGGATACATGTAGTACGTATATAACCAGGAAATGCCAACATTCTAAGTTCCCTTTTGTTTTGTGAATCATTTAGCTTTTCAGCACTTGTGTGCAGGGTACGAATGTGGCAGTGCAGCACGTGTTCTCGTGCGAACGGTGCCCCAAAAAGCGTGATTTCCTTCTCAAGGAGCATTCTATGGAGCATTTGTTTGGAGAAGCAGCAGACTTCGGCCGGGGCTTTGGGTACTGCTTTGTTTGTAAGAAGAAGCATGCCATTGACAAGGATACGTGCGACATAGACTTTTTTGCCGCTGGACCAGTATGCGTTGATTTGTCGACCCTCAACAAAACTCGCAAAGCTCATGCGGACTGCTACGAGCTCGAAACTGACTCGAACGGTGATTCTGGTGAGACATACACACACGGGTTCAAGAAGGCACACCGGTTTCAAATTTGTTTCATCGGGGCATTCTAAGTTTTAACTATTCATCCATCTATTTGTCTTATTGCTGAGTTATTGTTTCTATTTATCTATTTATCTATCAGATTTTAGCTATGAAAATAGTGGCGCCACAGAGCCAAGGTCATTCAGAGGCTGACTCCTTGCGTTTTTCTGTACGAGAACGTGATTTCAGCGACCCACAGACTCAAAGATGCCAATGGCAAACCACAAAGACCATGCGTCCAGGCGTGCTGAGTGTCATCTGTGTTATCAATGCGGAGTATAAATGCTATATGTGCTGTGCGTATCATATTGGCTATTTTCGACCATTCATGCATCTGTACATGTTTGGCAGGTCATTCAAGATGACGTCCAAAGCCTTGGATACAATTTCGTCAGAGTCTCAATTCAAAGCACGATTGCTTTTCTAGCCCGGTGCACCAACGCTCTCCAACTCTTGTCAAGGTAGGCATTCTAAGTTGTGCCAGTGAATTCACAAAAACATGAAATACAGAAGGGGTTTCGACTAACAACCCACTGCAAGGTATGGCGGATTCTTGACAGCAAGAACTTTGCATTGCCTCACCGGCGGAACAGAGTGTGGGGGCTGGGTTGCCTCAACACTGGATATTTGGCAACGAAAGAGCTCCAACAGATGTACACGGACGCCACAATGGGCATGCAAACGAACTTCCAGTACCCCCTGCGCCAAAATTTTCCTAAAGAGCACAAGGAGCTACCACAAGAGGGAAGGCATGCCAAACTTGTGTCCATGGCCTTGGATGATGCTATCAGCAGCAACATTTTTGTTGACTGTTCCACAAGCGCAAACAAGCAATATCTCATCTACTCCCATGGAGCAGTGCCTTGTGTGACCCCCACACATCCCTACTACTCATGTGCCTTGGAACGCTACCTGACAGGGTCCGACCTGCTCGCATGTCAAGGCCTTTGGGCTAGCTGTTTCAGTGAGGCGGGCTACAAAGTTTTGATTGAAGATGACACCTTTGCTCACGACCTGGCCGGGAACTCTTTCAGTTCCACAGTGGCCCAATCAGTTCTACTTGCTTCATTTGCATGCTGCGAAAGTGCATGGCAAGCCACAGAATCTGCTCCAAATCATCCTGAACCGCAGATGGCCCCAACACAGCAGCCCATCGTGCCTTCGTGTCATCGCATTCGTGGAAAGCGTTCTGCCCCAGAATTCGATCCTACCCTAGTCCCTCGCCCGAAGATTAGCAAGAAGAATGACGAAAACATTGACAAGAGCATCGTCAGGAAGCCTACGTTCAATGGTGGAAAGAAACGAAAATTCTACAAGAGAAAAGATCCAGACTGTGATGGAAGACAGAATTCCAAAGGGAAGAAAGCCACTGCCACAATTTGGCAGAAAGAACAAGTGTCGGAGCCCCATTTGCCTTGAAAAATGCATTTCATTTCATTAAATTCCATTCTGTGATGAAGTGTTTGAGTTGGGGGGTGATGGGGGTTGGACATTCTAAGTTCAGTAAGGATGAAAGCCTACGAACAAGCAGTGGAAGAAGGTGATCCCTGTCCAGCTCAGACAGTTGAGAAGTTGAAACTGAAAGGATTTTACCATTGCTGCATCTACAAGTGGAAGAAATTGCGAGTTCGCGACAATTGGTCATTACTGTGCGCGGCATGTCCAACCATTGCGAAGAAGGCTCACGAACTGCCCAACGTTCTTAGATCCTTCATGGGTCGTAAGGGAAAGTTTCAGACCCGTACTCCATCAAACAGCTCTGATGACTACACCTGCATTCTTCCAGAATCGTTCATTGAAGTGGTGCACACTACGGTGGCGGCTCGGACTTATATGTAGAAACCAAAGAACAAGAACCTTTTGATGTGTTTCCTGGTCAATTTGCCTGTGTGGGTGTGTATATGTTTGCTTTGCTGTCCATATATATATATATATGTATATATGATTTTTTTATCTATATATGTATACATATTTATAATATACCTAGTATATATATATATAGGTATAGATGCATTCCTTTTACATAGACCCGGTAAGGATCAGACATTCTAAGTTCTGAGAATTGTGACTGATTCCTTTGGCCTAGATGGAGCGAATCAACTTGGGCGAAGAAGTTGACTACCCAGCTGTGTCTTCGATTTTGGAGGAAGCAATCATTGAGTGGAACTATGCAGTGGAAGAGATCCAAAAGAGACTGGAGAACCCCCAAGCTGTGTTGCAGGAGTTGGAGAGGTCTGCCCATGACTTTTCTCCGGATGGTTTGGAACAAGCTCTGTCCAAGATCACCCAGAATGTATCTGCCCTTCGGAAGATTGCGCTGACTCCAAGTAGTGGAATGTTTTTGACCCTAGCTCTCCCAAGATTGAAATCCTTTTTGTTTTCTGTTTTCCTTGTAGATCTCTTGAATTTTCAACGCACGCGCTCTCACCCACGCATGTATTTACATACACATCTATACAATTATTGAATTTTATACTCAATATATCAGTCAAATCGTATACCCGCTTCTTGGGGTTGGCTGAATTCCAATGTTTTTTCCAATAATTTGATGATATTTTTGTGGTAATTTCTATAGTGTCCCCAAAACTTAGCATGTCTGGCGACACCTTTTTCACCACCACCACCAAATTCTAATAACATCTAATAACCAGGGGCATTCCAACTTCCATGTTCTAAGGAAGACAGCTCAGCGAATTTGCTGGAAGTGTTTCATCAAGCCAGCTGTTAACAGTCGCCCTGGACGTCACCTTCCATACAACCACCCTTCAATGGAAAGAGCGAGGAACTGGATCTCATACCAAATCCATGCGAAACGATTCCACCCGAAATTAGTGTGCAACTTCGACCAGGTTTGGAATTTGGCATACAGACCAAAAAGATCCCTCCTTCAAAAGCAGGATGGTCCCGAAGATGCAGTGCAAAGATCTTCACGCTTGAGGAAGTTGAGGCATATCTTTGAAAGGTGTCTCGGCCAAGAGTACACAGATTCCCTGGGGCCTGCCGCCATCACAAATGCAGGGGACCATCGGCCAACCGGTGGGGTAGCTGGCTACAGTTCTACTGATGGCTATCGACTGCCGCACACATTGTGCACCCTGACGTGGAGGGATGGAACCTTGGGACGGGGCTTTGTGACGGCCAGAACTTCAGACATGACGGAAGAGCAGCGACGTCAGATCAATAAGGCTCTGGGCCAACATCATGAGTGATCATTGCCATCATTTCTTTTTTAATACAAGTATGATATATATGGTGTTCCTTTTTCAACTTAACATGTAATAGTGGGGGAGGACACATTCTAAGTTGTACGAGTTTGCCAAGACCCTGAGGAGTGCAGTGACTGGGTGGAGGTAGGCCCGCTGCAGCCCAGAACGCACTTTTGGAGTTCTGAAACCATGATGACATACCTGTCTTTCATCGAAAAGGAAATTCGCTTGAAGCGTCGACAGGTGGGTGCAACGATCAAAGACGCATGTCTCGTGATCTGCGACAGTGCTACCCAGCACAATTCCACCAAATTTGAAGCTCTGAAGCGGGACTGGAGCCAGCGTCACAACGTAGTGATTTTGCAGCAATTGATCGTATTCCCCAATCATTTCCCCCAATAGCACATATATATATATATATATATAAACTTGGAATGCCTCGAACTGAAAACAAAATAGTATGAGACAGGGAACATATTTGCCATGATCCAGCTTAGGTAATACTGAATGGCAACTCTGAAGAGTGCTGTATATTCCGGGAGGTTTCGGAGCTCAAGGCAGTCCTTGTGACGGTTTCCATCAATTTGTTCATGCCCTTTGTGGCGCCTATGCTCAAGTGAAGATTGGTTGGACAGCCAATTTCCAACTCCGCAAAGATCTCGACAAGCTCAATATGAGCGTTCAGGGTTCAGTGCAGACCAAGCTGCTTGCCAGGTTTGAACTTAGAATGCCAACGTGTTTTTATTTATTTGGCGGGTCAAGGAGAAAAATCAAATCTTATATACATACATGTGTATATATGTGTGTACGTATTGTCGTTGACATGTATTAATTAATTATGCTATATTCCAAAAACACATGTATCTTCAGGATTGCAATTTGAATCAATTTGATCTCAAAACCGCTTCAGGTATTCTGTTCTGGACTCAATCCGAGCAAATGCCTGGGCTCTGAAATCCCTCAACGAATTTCAGCAACTAGCCTTCAAATTGCTAAAGATTTTCTGTTTGGGGTGTTTCTGTTTGTCGTGTTTTGCAATTCTCTGTTGATCAGCTTGCCATGCGCTACAGTTTTTTGCTGCAGGAACGGCAAACTTGTTTGGATGGCTTGGGTAAGTCGTGGCCTTTGCACCAAAGAGGAGATTGCTGAATGGAAAT
This sequence comes from Symbiodinium kawagutii, assembly GCA_009767595.1. Taxonomy (NCBI): domain Eukaryota; class Dinophyceae; order Suessiales; family Symbiodiniaceae; genus Symbiodinium; species Symbiodinium kawagutii. Next base: position 36,463 of record VSDK01020518.1, read on the forward strand.
ACGAAGGCCGGAAGGCTGAAACTATTTGCACGATTATCAATCAATGCGCGATTAACTGGTCTTTTTCATCTATACGTACTGCATTTACCAACCTATTGTCCCAAACTTAGAATGCCACACCCAAAATTCCGTTGAGCTTATGCGTTCCTCTTGTAGGGGTTCTGTCCAGTTTGCTTTGGAGCAGGAAAAATGGGAGATGTGGACAGAGCCTATATTCGAGCGCGGGGTTCTATGCAGTCAATTCTGAATTTGAATGAAGTTCCCGGTGTCCAAGCAGATGAGGCTTTGTCGGAACACCTGAAACAAATGAGGGAACAGCCATTGCAAGGCGAACGGACTACAATCTGGGCTGTGCAGAATGGAGACGACACAAATTCGAGGCAGGCTCTCCCACCGTGGGTTTCAGGACCGATCGAGAGAGCATTGGTCAAATGGTCAGAAGAGAATCTGTGGTGGAAGGAGAAAATTGAGGAGCGATCTAGCATGGACAAGACTCTGACAACAACACAGCAAAAGAGGTTTGAAGCCTTTCAGGCACGCAGCAAGAATGTCAACTTCCTCTTCAACAAAAATAACCAGAGTTTGGTGACATCTATCAGATCCAATGCTTCTGAGCGAACAATTCAACAAACAATGTTCTCTGTGCAAGCGAGTTTCAGCCCGAATCCAGAGGAGCTTGTGATAGTGGCTGGAACAGGCCCAGCTCGAAGGCTAGTTTGGCTGCATGGAAGCCCAGCAGAATCTGAGCTTGAACTTCCATCAATCTTTGAAGGTGTGGCTCAAGCTGCATTGGAAGCCCAGGCTGATGGAGAATTGGAGGGTCAGAAAGATGAAAAGGCCGGCTCAGATGAAGTGGAGGTTCATGCGGAAGCAGACCCTCAAGTTGAACAAATGGCCCTTCTGGAACAAGAGGACGGTGATCAAGGAGGTCAACTAGACGAAGTGATGCTAGACAGTTCTGATGAGGAACTTGTTGCTGAGGTCGAGAAAACAGGCTGCAAGCGAGTGAAGAGCTTTTTCCACCGAGAAAGTTATCGAAGTTTGGATGCCCAAGGGTTGGCTCTTCTTCCAACCCACATGAAAGGCATTTCTTTGATGTTTCACTCAACCACCCGTACTTGGCAATCCACGTACCCGGGAGCTACTTCTGGGATGTCTTACACATTCGGAGGCAGCACCAAAAGAGTCTTGGTAGCAGGTATATGCGAAAGCAAAATTGTACACAATGGACAGGCATTCTATGTTACAAATTCCATATGGGTTTATTATGATAAGTACAAGTAAAAATGGTACTGGGCACATGTGCGGCGGGCAATGTGACCGCACATGCATTGACTTCAACTAGAGGGATATTCTAAGTTTTATATTTTAGACGTATATTTGAGGTATTTTGGGTCATTTACAAACATGAGAATACATTGAATACTGTCATGGTTTGATCTAAGGAACGGAGACGGAAGCACTTTTTGCTTGCATCAAGGCCGTGATTTTGCATTATGTCAAGGACCATCCAAAAGATAAGATTTGGAAGAACCAGTGGGAGAAGATTTGCATGGCTGAAGCTAAGCTGGCCTTGTTGTAGGATTGCAGACACTTTTCTCCTTTTTCCGATGCCTTTCTGAAAGGCCACATCCCGACATGCAAGGAAGGCATGGTGCATGTTCCAATTTGCAAATGCCATGCTATGCTGTTCGAACAGGTCCTTTTGCTTGCATAAGTGTTGAACTTAGAATGTCCAATCAATATCTATACCGAGTCGGTATGTCGGTGATCTCTGGATTTTGTTCACAAATGAAGCAGCTAGGCAGGCATCTCTTCATCTCCTAATGAACGCTGGAGTCAGTTGGCATTACGGAAACCCAGGACAGGGATTGTATCCTAGTGATCAGTATGAGATAGCGAAATCATGTGAAATGTGGTATGTTCAACAGTTGTTTTCTGCAACTTAGAATGCCAGCGCGCTTCATGTTCTGTAAACACCTTTCTATCTATCTATATATCTATCTATCAACTTTCCAAAACCTACATTATGGGGGTTCCATCCAGTCTGAGCCCAAAAATTATCAATTTTGATCAATTTTTACTATTGTCTTGAAAAAGGAAAATGCAACCATCCAAAACCCACATCATGGGACTCTATCTATATATGTGTTTGATAATGTTTGTTTCGTTTGAACTTTGTAATGCCGACCCTACATGTTCAGTTTTCCAGCGAAGATTTCCATTTCCAGGGTCACGAAGGCCCCCAGAATCAAATATGTGCATGATGTCCGTGTCTGGACAGGAGGTGTTGGGCATCTTACGTCTTGTCCCGAGCCATTCTGCTACGGTTTGGCTATCAGTATGAACGTTTATATAAACCCTATTATTCTCCTTGCCGATTGCAGTCTTGCCTCACACCTTCAGGTTCAAGATATGGACTGAGTAACACTAGGGTATCGTTAGGGACAGACAAGACAAAGACACAAAGCGCATGTTGGGAAAAAGAAGCTGGACCGCTTGGTGTCTGGCTCTATCATCTGAGATCAGGCAGTGGGTCAAAACCCTGTACCCTTGGTTCCCCTATCATGAACCATTGTTTTCCCACTATTGTTGCTGGTTAACTTATCCCTCATGATATATTGGTTGATTGATATCGACCAATAGCCATCTTTATTTTTGGGTGATTTTCGATGGGTTTGTATGTGTATGATGATGTTTTATCACGGACTGACTGAAACTTAGAATGTGGCCAATATGATGAACATTTTCCACGCGTACTTTTTTAGGCAGAGATTTTTGCATATGTACACTGTTTCATTACCGAGGGACTGAAACTTAGAATTTTTGACGCGTACTTCGCGCAACCGCTAATTAGCGGAGGCATTCTAAGTTAAGGGGTCCAATTTTGGAAACAACATCGACATTCTAAGTTTCAGTCCGTCACTATATGTACATATATCATACACGAATCTGCAGGACCAACTGGAAAATTTCAACCAACAAGTAAATTTGCAACATAATATGGTGTACACAAGAAATGATCATTTCAATTCATAATGCACACATGAAGTGGTTTCTCAAAATAGGGGTACCGCGAAATCATCCAGTTTATTGAGCTTTTAGTCATAAACCAACTAATATTTGAGGGGTGCCCCTGTATTGAGAAACACCCATATGTAGTAGTTACTGTTGGTAATTTGCCCAATTATGAACCATTACAATCCCCTATCAAACCAAGTTATAACAACGATTAACCACAATAACCCTATGATCAACCACTTCGATCCCATTATTATCCACTATAATTCTACTACTAACCACTATAATCCCATGATCAACCACTATAATCCCCCTAATCCCATGATCAACCACTATAATCCCCCTAATCAAAACCCACCATGTTACGCACCCCTCACCCGGTGAAGCCACGGCACCATCTTCCCCAACAAGTGGAGAATCAGCTCTTCGATCACCTACCCAGGGGATCCCAGGGGTGGACCCCACCAGCTACACCAGCTGCTCATCCTGGCTGAGGGGATATGGGGTTTCTCAAGCCACAGGGGTGTACCCCCCAAAAATGGTTGGTTTATATACTACTACTGCATATATGGTTCTTAATGGCTGATATGGGGGGTACCCTATTTTGAGAAACCACCATGGCCATGGTTTCTCTTTACACATCCTGCACTGTGATATCTTGCACATTTGATTTCTGATTTCTGTGCGCAAATTGGTAGATGATATCAAGAATGAAGTGAAGTGATGTCAGCAAGTCTGAGCACAGACCTGAACCCATGTAACGAACTAAGGGAAGATCAGTTGTGAGGTTTCACAAGGATTCCCATGATGATTCTAATCTCGGCTATGCAGTAGGCCTGCCCAGTTCACTTCTCGGTTGCAACTCAGCAACTGCCACTTATAGCAGGCAGGGCTAGCTTGTCAAATGGCCTATCTTGGCATTGCCTACATAGCGGATAAGTTCAAGATTGCAACAAAATCACCCACTGAAGCTGGCCGACCACGCTGCTTCAAGCCAGCAACGTAAGAAAGGGCTGGAAGCTATGCTATGCACTATCAAAACTGATGGCTTGTCCTCAAAACTCATTGTGCCACCGCCACTGCAAATGATCGTTGAGCATTTGCCAAAAACACCTTGAACCTTGTGGTTTGTTGTCATGTTTGATCCGCCATAACCCATTGTTACAATCAATCTAACGACGCTTTATTGGGTATGATGGTTGATCGAAATGGTTGACGAAAGCCGACCAAGACCATACTCAACACATCAAGTGATTATCAGCTGTCCCACCCCACCATGAACCATTCACCCATGCCCGCAGTCGTCTTATCAACTCCAGCAACTACTGCAAGGTTGAAGCAACTGCAACGGTTGCAACCAAGTAACCAGCAACCTGGTCTCCTTTGCTATCAGCACCAGGTTTTGTTCTTCACGTTTTCTCGTGTTGTTGGGAGCTTCCTGCCGAACAGCACCCCTTCTGAGTTGTGGGAGTCATACAGCCATGCGGGCCCCAACCATGCGGGCCCCAAATGATGAAGATTGACTGGAGGTTTTTCTGATCAGAAATCAAATGTCAAACATACAAAATTCAGCAACAACAACAACAACAACAACAACAACAACATGTAATTTTTGATCAGTCCAGGGTTCTTTCACCGTGGCCCTCAAGAATGCTGCGGTTGTGTCATGCTGCATCAGATCTCTGGCTCTAGATTGGTCAAACACAGAGACCAACAGGGCGCAACTACAACAACAACAACAACAACAAAACACAACAAGTCGACGACAACAAAACACAGCAAATCGACGACAACAACAACAACAACAATTACCACTACTCCTGCTGCTGCTGCTACTCCTGCTGCTGCTGCTACTACTACTGCTGCTGCTACTACTACTGCTACTACTACTACTACTACTACTACTACTACTACTACCACCTCACTACTACTTCCACTCCTACTCCTCCTACTTCTACTTCTACTACTACTAGCTCTACTTCTACTACAAGTACCATCACAAGTTCTACTATCACTGTTGCGTCAACATCATGGACCCTGCAACGCTTGGAATCATTCTTCCTTGGCATAGATGAAGCTCGGCAGGAAGGCATGCGCAGGATGCACTGGATCCATTGAAATCTGAGAGGTGCGGGCCATGACCAAACAGAGGTGTCTATAGTCACACAGTGTACAAAATGTGTGATTTCCCACCGCAACATATAGTTGGTGCGTAATTTGTTTCGATGTTGTTGTTCATCGTTGTTTATCTGAAAAACAAAGGTTGCAAATTTGTTGACTGGGAATGCCCAACGTTCGGGGACAGCACCATTTCACAAAGGTCGAATATCATAGTACAGCAAAGTTTGTAGTCTGCACGTTTGGTGAAAAAAAATGCTCGCTGATCAAAATCTATGGGCAACATACGGCGCTACAAAGACCAAATCTGGAAGTCAACACATCCCTTTTGCAATTGTCGTGTCAATCAACATCATCAGCAATTTTGCAATCCGGACTTCCAACAGCTGTTTTCAATTGCATGTGGATGATGTTCGAATCATCGAACATCATTTCATCCGTTTTGCAATCCGGCCATTCTTCCACTTCCAACAATTTTGCTTACTCCCCCACTGGACTTCCAACAACTGGCTAATGGTTGGCACAACATCTCAACACATCTCAAGCTCTTTGGATGTGCAGCTAGTGTTCTGAATCGAATATAACCATATCATAGTAAGTAACCCTATACTGCGACTGTATCACCTATAACTGCTTACAGTTAGTAACCAGTTTCTCACTGCGCATCTCAAGATGCCGTCTTTGGAGGCCAGCCGTTCTGCAGAGGAGCAATGCTACACGTCGACAGGATCGCAGATGGCAATTTCATCAGCTGCTCAGCCTGTGACAAGAGTGGCGTCGTTACGCTTAGTCCAAGCACTGAGACATGCCAGTTGCGAACCGGTTGGTTTTCCAAGGGGTTGATATTCCAGGGGAACCTGTTGATGATACGGCGCACTTAAGAAAGATTGATTTTCCAAAAAGAGAGCGGATGATCAAACTGACGAATGATGACTAATTGGGAGCTTGTCTCCCTCTTCAAAAACTCTTTCGGTGAGAGTGCCTGCCATCATCTGGAACTATATCCAGGCAGGTGGTCAAAAACTATAAACAACTATATTCTAAATCCACTAGTGTCAGCAAAAAACTGATCAGGACTATTTCATACTTTCCCAAAATCCAGCAAAAAAAATCAACCCATGTCAGCAAAATCAGGACAAAAGTATAACATGTTCTTTCAAGAACTCTCCAGGACTATATCATAAATCAATCATGGTCAGCAACACAGAGTTTCGGGGTTTTCAGTGGCAATGTTGCCAAGATTCATTGGAGATGCGCATTCCGGGGAAGAGTATTGTATTCAGAGTATGTTTAGGTGTACTTCTACCTGAAATTCACTACAAGTCTTCCAGGTTGGTTGAATCATATTTTTCGATTTCTGAGATTCAACATGTGTTGTTCTGAACGGACCCCTGAAAGCCTCCAACGACTGGAAATTTAATGATAACATTGTAGAATTTATTGGTTGATGGGTTCAGGCTCAAAGGCTATAGGCTATAGGAGAAATGTTTTGATCTCTTATTTTGTTGATACCACCTGATGCTATGATGTAATGATATGCTCTTCTGACAGTACTGATTTGCGAGGGTGGCAGCCATGAAGGGAATGAGAGATGGTAATTACCCACGGGCTTGAGTCAAAATCCAATGTGGAATCAAATTATTTTTAAAGTTTCTGAAAAAACCCTATCTAATTCTCTGGGTTTTGGACTAAGACTTTTTTACAATTCAATATGGTTTTTTGGCTAGTTTAATATAATTCCCAATGTATATAATATAGTTTTCAAATTGTCCAAAAAAATTGTTGCTACATGTTCATATAGTGTGTGGCATATTGGATATAGTTTCTCCTACCTCCTTAGGGGCTCACCATTAAAGAGGGAGATAAACTTCCAAAATGATTAAGTAAAATAATGGCATGGTATGTTTATGAGCAGAATGACATGTTGCCAATCTCCTGTCGTGCTGGACCAAAGCTCAAAAGGTACTTGACAACTCAATTCATAGATGGTCGAATCATGATCCATTTCTGCGAAAGACTTGATGGTTTCTCAAACATAGCGGCGCCCCAAATCATCCATATTTGTACACTAATAAACCAACCATGACTTTAGGGCTCCCAATGGCTTGAGACACGCCCGCTTCTGTACGCCATTGTACCGGCCAAAAAACTACGGCTGGCTGATTTTGTGTCCATTGGTTCTGTGCCACCCCAACTTCCGAGACTAGTCTAATAGCGAAGAATTGCCAAGCGTACACTAACTTGAAAGTGGAAAACCAACTTTTTCCAATGGTTTACACCCAAACAAAAAGTCAGCTGCCAGGTTAGTTCACCTAATGATCCGCATAGCTTCCAAAAAAATATATCCGCTGAGGGGATCTTCATCCCAATTCAGAAAGGAAACTGGTGGCAACATGATGGATTCCAACTAATCCGAGCATCAACCAAGCAACCCAACCAAGCAACCCAAACACGCAACCCAACCATGCAACCCAACCAAGCAACCAGCTTTCGTTTATGCTCCCTCCGCAAAAGCTTAGAATGTAAAGCCGCCAGGGTTTTAGTTGTTCCCATATTGAGCTGGCAATAGTTCAGGGCTGTTCGTTTTTTTTCGAAAACTGTGCTCCCACAGTGACCGCTTAGAGTGAAAGTGCACCAGGGTTTAAATTGTTTTCTGTGTTGAGTTCTGCGGCAAACCTCAGAGCTGTTCAGGGTATCAACCATCACTGCCAACCATCCCGCACCAGTACCTGTGTGGATTTGTGATCTCATTCATGAATAATGAACGCATTAAAGTATTACCCATCATAGACGATGTCAAACTCGTGAGCGGTCATCTTTTCATGTCCATCATTAGTCATGATTTACCATGTCATCAATCATTCATACCAAGTATTTCTATCAACCATAAAAAACTCAGTATTGAGCATCAGTGGTGTCAAACTGCTGCTGCTGCTGTCTGGGCCTGCCTCTCCTTCCATCTCTTTGCCATCGATGATTAAGTGGCACTCGTCCTCCCCGAGCGTACCCCATTGATCCCCCAAGGCCCGGCCGCTCCAGGCCGGCCCCTCAAGTTCCAACTTAGGTTTCTTCTTTGCCTTCTCCAAAGCATCGTCGACAAAGCGACGGCCTCGCTCGGCTGAGCCTTTGGCGCCCCACAAGAAGCAGTGTGGGTCCTTTTCCGGCTCGGACGAGACCGTCAGGAAGGCAGTAGGGGAGGGGGACGGCAACTGGCTTTGGACAAATTGCAGGGCCGCGTTTTGAACAGGTACACGGCCTGACGTGTTCCCAGCCAAGCGCGAACGAACCATGAAACAAGAAGTGGGCGTTTCATGGTTCGTTGGGCCCCTCCAAAACTTTCCAAATGGGTCGGCCAACATAACCACACGCTTGGCCCAAATTGTTGTCTTGTGTCGCTGATTGCTTCCAACATGCGCCCAACACCGTTTCCAATCAAGCGCGATCGAACCATGCAACAGGAAGTGTCGGCATTGCATGGTTCGTTGGGCCCCTCCCAGATTCTCGAAATGGGCCAACATAGAACCAACGTATAGCCACTCACTTGGCCCAACTATTCCAAATGGTCTTCCAGCGGCGCTAAATACTCCCAACTTGCGCCCAACACCCGCTAACGAGAAACAGAAAAGGTGGGAATTTCATGGTTCGTTGGGCCTCCCCAAAACTCTCCCGACATAGCGCCAACATAGCTACACGATTGGCCCAACATTTTTTTGCGCCATTAATTACTTCCAGCATGCGCCCAACACCGGTCTCAATCGAGCGCAAACGAACCATGAGACAGGAAGTGGGCGTTTCATGATTCCTTGAGCCCCTCCACAACTTTCCAACTGGGTCAACATAGTGCCAACATAGGCACACAATTGGCTCAAATTGCCTTTTGGTGGCGCTAATTATTTCCAACATGCGCCCAAAACCGTTCCCAACCGGCCACAAATGAACCATGAAACAAAGGAAATGGGCGTTTCATGGTTCGTTGGGTCTTTCCCAAATTCTCCAACTTTGATAAACTCTGGGGTTGCTAAATGTTCGCAGGAGTTAGCCCCTTTTGGTATGCACTTGCTAAGCACATCCTATGCCAGTGGCAAGCCACTGCTAAACACTTGCTGAATCAGATGCAAAATGTATAAATGCGTGCTATTCGCTTAGCTATGTGGGGACCGATGATACTAAGTGTTAACCAATGGAGCAGCCAAGTCACTTAAGCACGAAGCTGTTTTGCAAATAGGTAGGCCCTCATTTGTAAATGGTGAACATGATCAAAATTGAACATTTATAGGTTGCGTATGTGGTTAGCTAAATGGTTAGTGAAATGGTATCAAAATGGTTTGCTAATTGGTTTGCTAATTGGTTAGCCAAGTGGTTAGCTCAGTGGTTAGATAATGGGTTTGCTAATTGGTTAGCTAATCAGTTAGCTAAGTGGTTATCTCCATGGCATCAGGTTGCTAACCACTTAGCTACAGTACCACTCAGCTAAGTATTGAATTGTTTGGGCTCAAGCAGGCTATCCACGTGGCTAACCACTTAGCTAAGTGGGTTGCAAAATTGCTAAGTGGAAAAATTTTTGCCCCATGTTAACCACTTTGCTAAGTGGTTCTTAAGCGAAAAGCGAGTTCAAACCGTCGTAGGCTAAGTGCAGCTAAGTTCTGCAAAGCTCTGGCAACCCCCGGCTTCATCTAAGAAATGGATCAACACAGCGCCAACATAGCCACACAATAAACGAGCACAAACGAACCATGAACAGGAAGTGGCATTTCATGTTTCTTTGGGTCTTTCCAAATGGACCAAAGCGTTTTAGCTTAGCCATTGAAATGCTTGAGCCTCGCCGTTGCGTTGCCAGAGGAGATCGACCTGTCAGACAACCAACAGCGGTCCCCTCTCCTTAGATGAAACCCGATTGCTTCCCAGGCGTTTGCTCAAAAATAGGCTCTTGTGACCTTTCTTTCCTCTCCTTCAATGGTTAAAGAATTTTTGCAAAAGCGTTCTCTCTCAAAAGCGGTCCTCTCTTCTTAGATGAAACTTGAGTGCTTCCCATTTCTTGCTTCTCTTGATATTTCTTTCCTCTTCTTCAATGAGCAAAAAACTTTTCGCAAAATATGTTTCCTTTCTTTTCTTCGCGCTTAGGGTTTTCAAACCGATTTTCTATGAACCATCCGATCTTAAAAGCTCATTTCTCTCCGTAGATAGACCTCGGAATGGCCATTTCAGTTTGATTTGGCCGCTTCGGGCCACTTCATTTGAGGTTGGCGCTTGCAGCCGCTTCGGCCGCTTCGGTGTCGCTGAACTGGCCTGCGCCCCTCAGAAAAAACCTGGTCATGTCTGCGCATGCAATGTACCTGTGACGATGCGTGCGGATGAGAAGACACGACGAACGCGAAAAGGTTTAAGCTTCAGGTGACCAACGAGAAGACTTGAAAGGATGCACTCTTGGAGCTGCAGCCGCATTGCGCATTGAAGCGAAGCCCTCTCTAACGGTGTTCAACCTGACGCTTTCCGTTCGGAAAATGGACATGAAGCTGCCTGAAGCCGCGCGCGTATACAAGCCGATCACTTTGGTTTGGGCAATCATGTCGCGGTTTGGGCAGATTCTTTCAATGGGTATACCATTGACTCAACCACCAATTGAACTTTGACTAGCATCCGGAAATTCCCGCGTGGAAAATCAAAGCATCCAAAGCGTCAGGTTGAACAGCGTCGCAGCTTCGCCTCAACGCGCAACGCGGTTATTGAAACTCCAACCATGCATCCTTCCACGTTTTCTTGTTGGTCACCTGAAACAATTTTCGCAATTTCGCCCCTCACACGCATATATTCTGCGCAGCAGCTATGCCATCCCTTTCCCACCTCTTGAAAGAAGGGGCGGCCAAGTGCCGCAAGTGCACTTGGCCGGGCCCCTGGCCGCTTCCACAAGCAGGTGAGCGGCCACCGCGGCCAACATCGCTGCGGACCCGACAGGCGCGGATGTTTGCCAAAGAGGCAAAAGTAACCCAAGACGCCTGCAGCGAATACGTCGACTTTCTCGTTGTATTCGCCGCTGGCTACTTCCAGGGCCAGGTGCGCCGCAGTGCCCGCCACCGGTCTGCTTTGTTGGGCGCTGTGGGCCACTTCCGGGGCAAGGCAGCGAATGCCGGCTGCATTCCAGGAAAGGCCACCAAAACAAGGTGCCAGGGCATTGCTCTTCTGGTTTCTTGCTTGGCTGTCTTCACAAAACACTCCAAGATAGCATGGGATGCCCAAAGAAAACCTCCCTGCAATGTAGTTGGCATAGCTCAGCAAGATGAGACTACCCAAGGAGCGAACAGGAACGAACGGCTCTGCATCTGCGCGAAGAGGCACAGGGCCTGTCCGAGACCAGCATGCGCCACCGTGCCCACCACCTGGTCCACGTTGCTTGGCGCCCGGCGCAAACCTCAATTTCAAAAGAAAAGACACGACCCTACAAACTACGGGATGGCGGCTTTTCACTCTGAGCTCTTAGTGGTGGGAACATAACCCCAAACTAACCTCTGAGGTTTGCTGATTGCTAGAAAGCTCAACGCGCGAACAAACTTAAATCCAACCCAACCAACCCAACCAACCCAACCAAGCCACCAAGCCACCCCCAGCTTCGCCTGCTTGGTCTTGGCAGGACCCCACAAGTACCGGCTCCAAGGGCATTGGGGTGCAATCACCTGAGCAGTGTGTCGTGGCTAATGAATAGTGGTTTAATGATTAATCAATGTCCTTATTAGTATCGATGATTAAGGGTTATTTGATGAAAGGTTCAATGATTAATAGTGGGTGACAATGATTTATGGTTGGTGATTCATAGCTATTAATGATCAATGGTTCAATTATGAGTGGTTCTTGGTGCTTGACAATGATTCATCAATGGTCCTTATTAGTCATTCTTGTTCAATGATGTCTGTTGAATGATTAACGGTTCATTGACTGATGGTTCTTGTTCTTGTTTACTCAAATGTTGACTGGTTTATTGAATATAGCTATATGTTTTGTTTGTTTAATGGTATTATGTGTAAAAAACAAACTATCATGATAGATTGTTCGCTTGGTTTATTACTAATCCTTCATGGTTCTTACTGATGGTTTGGTATATCAGAAGAATACTACATCAGAATAATAGTATATGGTTATGACTAATGCTTCATGGTAAATGCATGCGTTAAGGATGAATGATTGGCGAAGAATCAACGGAATAGATGGAATCTATAATCACGGATTTCCGTGAATGGTTGAAATTACTTTATGGATAACAGTTTCAATTATGAACATATATCATGAAAATTAAAGCCAGTATAGGATGATTAGTGAACGGTGACTGAATCGCTCATTATCAAAATTGAAAAATGGTCAATGAATCGTTGAACATATGGTCAATGGTGGGGTGACCAAATGTTTGATGATACATGAAAGGTCAATAGAAATGATGAATATTTGTCATGCAGCTATAGCAATGCTGGTTTGTGAATGGTTGAGACTATGATCAATAATGGTTTCCGAATTGTTGTATGATCAATACTAAATAATCAATATCAATCCCGTGCAACTATTGAAAACCGTTCACCACTAACCAATCATGAACATCAATCAATCATAGATGTTAAACAGTAACAATAATGCTCAAGCAATGCTATATTTCAACCACATATCAATGGCAATGAACCAATTTCGCTGAGGTCACCATTGCATATTCCCACTAGCATATGCCACGTGAAACTGAGGAATGTGGGTCTGAAACTCACATAAATAGCACATGCATATGCAAACATACATAACCAGAAGTAAATATATTGCAGTATCTTGTTTGAAGAATCTGATAATTATACTCAACCTCAATACACCTTCATATTCATAACATAAATCATCGCAATGAAACATAGCGATTTCACCTAAACATGATACCAGGTTTATGATAGCTGTTGTGAAGCGTTTCGACCTCCCTGGAACGGTCAGCCGTTTCGGTCATCGCGGCACGTAGAGGTGAAAGCGGTAGTGCACCATGGGCAAGGCTGCTTCCAGGCGCTGCAGCATGCTGAAGACGCGAACGCGCCTGGGGGGACCAACGGGAACCCACCGGGATGGGGACGGTGCCATGTTGACCCGGGATACGCTTGGGGAGATCACTAGGATGACCCTAGGATGACCGTGGGATGACCGTTGACAGTGGGATAACCGTGGGATGACTGTAGGATGATGACATCATGCCATCTGGGAATGATTGACAAAACATCCCAAAAGTCTGCTGCTAATGAAATTGTACTAATGTGGTGTGTAGTTGGCATTGAGCAGGTGATGCTTGCAACGGCTCAAGCATCCTCACAGAGCGGATGATCAGTTACGTGCAAGGCTATGATTGAAGCATAACCATTTGAAAGACTGATCAATCTATTGCCCGAAAAGGGGACATGATATGATACCATGACATGTATCCAGAATGCACATGACGATGGGCGAACAACTGGTGATTGATAAACTGCCGCATGTGCGTGATACTGGTTTCCAGTTGAAATCATCAGTCATCAAGGACATCGGAATACACTCAGATAATTGCACTGCTTTGGCACTTTGGGCTAAGACCCTAAGCCCGCTGGCAACATCTGATCAAAAACACGATAGCACTTCCAGCAAGTGGTCCGATGTCCCCCATTGCATCCAACTGCGGTGTATCCTCATCATGCGGTTGATCATGGCAAGGGACAATTCCTCACTCTCAGCCTCCACGCCAGCAGTGACATCCCCAGCCTTGGGACGGAGTGAGCTTGCAAAGATCAGCTGGTAGATGGCTGGTCATTTCAAACAGTCATCCCATGTCATCCCCAACTGTTTGATCATCAACTTTTGTTGATGATGTCTTGATCTCCATGTACTTGACGTCCTTGCTGGGGATCAACAGTTGATCGACAACTCTCCTTGTTCTTGTTTGATCAACAACTACTGTATTCTGTATTCTTATCAAATTTGATGTTGACAAATGTTGGTCACTATTGTTCAAGATAATTCTTTGATGTTATCAAACGATTGCTGAACACTATTCTTGAACTTTGTTGATAACAATATTCTTCAAAGATATCAAACTATATTGTTCAAACTATAACTCATCACTCTTCCCATGTCATATTGTCAGTTTTTTTCTCTATTATAGTTGCTTAGTATTGATGGTTAACTGCTTGACCCAGCTCGCCATGTCATCCCATGTCATCCAACCAACACGTGGACGTCCCGTGCCGATTCTTCGCGACCGATGGATCTGGGCTCAGAGGTGACCGTTGCATCGTTGGCGGATCCAACCCGTCAGTCTGCGAAACCCCGAAACGACCTCCTCGAAACGACACCCGGACCGGTGGACCCCCCAAAATTCCCAGAAGCTGACTGAACTACGCCCTGAGAAGTGGTAGTTCTGAACAGAAGAATAGGTTTAGAATGGTAGCAGTCAGCTGGTTGTACCACAAATAAGGCAACCTGCTGGTTGTTTCATTGGCTCTGTTGCTTCCACTTGCAGCTTTAATCGCATCTACAAAGTGTTCTTTTGAAATGGTGCCGGCACTGTAGATGACATAGTTCTCACTGAAGCCGATCGAGCTGACTCCCAAACCTGTCACTATCAGCCATGCAACCAGCAGAAATTCATAAGCCCTTCCTTTCTGCAAAAAGGTGATGCTGCAGGTCAAACCAAGCAATCGACAACTTCAATCAACCTTTCTTTTCCCGATTCATTCAGGTATCTTATCTACCCCAGCCTAGCTTTAACAAACCAAGAGTTGATAGTTAATCCGCTATAAGCAACCGCCCAACCGACCGGATTTTGATGCACCGCTGGCATCAAGACGATGGCACGACATGCGCCCAGCAGCGTTGATGGCCAGCGCCCGAGTGAAGCGTTGACTCAGGCTGAAAAGGACGGAGTGGCGCTGCGTGGTCAGCCGCACTTGGGCATTGGATCCTGGAGTCCATTGGTTGAGGGATTGGTTGAGGCAATGCCACTAGGAATATACCAACCAGCTTAGACTTGTTAGTATTAGTATTGACTGGAACAGTTTTTGGAGGATGGTTTCGATCAGCAAAACTACTTACGAGGGCAGCTGGAACATAATTACTGAACAAAAACTGGTCCCTGGGGCGTGGCCACTCAATATCAAGTTTCACATCTGCAGGTCTCCTGGAGATTGAGGATGATTGAGGACTTGGTTTTCAGCTCCTAGAAACTGCCATTTCACATCTTTTTGGGCAATGCCGCGATAACAATGGATACGAGCTCGTATGAAGTCATCAAGATCCCTCCACCCGCATGTCCCTATGGGAAACCATCCATGGCCGGAGCCACAACCGGATCAGACCGCTCCAGCGCCTGAAAGAAGAACCAGCAGTGTCCCAACAAAGCCCTGCAAGCTCGAGAGATCTTCCAGTCGCAGAATCCTCAGCGAAGCGTTTCATAGCTACCATGCCATCCCGGTGGCGGTGAATACGGGCGTTTCCATGGCATGATAACTGCGGCCGGGTGGGACATAGGTCGGACCACTGGACATCAAGAACAAGAAATCGTATGTTTATCATCAACATTCATCAACCATCATGATCGTCCAAAGACCGAGGAATAGACTGACTACATAAGCTTGAATTAAACACATAACGACCATTGGCCAATCCATGGCATGTGATGCTGCAATATAAAAGCCAGTTTACACTGGTAAACTTGATTCCAGCTTCCAAGCAAACTGAGGTGTCGGACTTAGATGATCAAAATCAAGTGCAAAGCAGGTCTCATGATTTGCCCCTTAGTCGATCTGGATGATGATGATAAGTGCAAACCAAGTCTCATGATTTGCCCCTCCAACATGCAATGCTGCAGTTTGCTGGTCAACACCTCTGGTGTCTCACTGCTACTGCACAGCAGTGGCTGGACACAGTCCTCGCAGGGTCCAACCAAGTTGCTGGGGGATCGACAGGACAAGGACCGACCTTGCAAATATCCCAAGCAGTTCAGTTTCCCCAACATTGGGGGTATATATCAACCCAGAGATATCAAGGGTAAACACATGCAGGAGTGGAATGCGAAAAATGCATGTGTATATATATATATATATATGTACAAACATGCATAATTATATAAATCATACATAGATAATAAAGCGTAACTATATATAGCTATACTACTAAATGATACTAAATGTATATCATAAAAGTGTAATCAATATATGAGGATCAATCTTAAAGCTGCTTACATCCTGCAAAACTTACAAAAATCTGAGCACCACAAGAGATATGGCTGTGGTCTCACTGACAGGATGCAAGGCGCTGATGTCAAGAAACGCATGACCAACATCTACGGAACAAGGACCACCCACCATCTCCACTCACTACTTCCAACATCAATATCGCCGCTGCTGCTCAGGTCCTGGTCTGACGATTTTGCTTGCGGCATTTCTTCCCACTCATTCTCGGAATCTTCAAAGGTTTCGCCATCTGCCACTCCTTTCGCAGGTCCCAGCAAAACAAGGTGGTTAAAGGTTATGAATTGGGCGGTCTTTCTTGCAACGCATTGGCATATTCTGAAGTCATTGTGGTAGATCATTGTTGTCGTCATCATCATCATCATCATCATAATCATGCTACCAGGTACATCTGTTTTCGTGAATCTCCAAACTGAGTGACCCATTGTATCTTACAACACAGGATCGTGATTCAGGCTGACAACCGTGACCGTGAGATACAATACCCACCAAAACAGGAGGGGGTCATGCTCACCAAACACATGGATAGGTGAAGATTCCAGCAAGAAACGATTCTCCTCATCTTTGCCATGCTCACTAGATTCAGAAGGGACGCACAACCACTTTTGAGGGTGGAAGCAGTGCTGTCCATTCTTCACTGACATGGTGGTTGCCTAAAATGGAGGAACTCTCAGATCATCTAATATTAATTATTGTCACTAATGAATTAGGGTTCCCTATTTAAAGAAACCACTGCATGAACTAGCTGATAGTGAATCAAATGTCATAGTCGTTCTTGGGCTAAGATGGTGACTGCATCAGCTGTTGTGACTACATATGGTGAAAATGATCAGGCGAGATCAAAATCGCCAGTTGTTGTCAAGGTCTAACAACTGTACCAACCATGATCATCGGCATGATTCACAAACTACAATGCCTACAATAATTACCGTATAGTCTTGTAAAATTAATCACCTGGTGATCACTATGAATTCCGAGCTAGTCAAACCTGACTGCCAACCGTAGTGAGATAATCAAACCTAACAAATATATCAATAACTTAGCCATAGTCTTTAATAGTCATTATCAAAAGCGTATAAAACCATAATGAATCACTATAAAACCATCATTCATGTCGTGTCTGTATTTCGCTTAGATTCAGTTCGGGCTTGTCCCATGGCCGCCCCGAAAGCTTGGCTGCCTGGATCTTTGGCAATTCCGCGAGATTCCATCAGCCTGCAGGGAAGCATTGGAGGGGAACCGAGGGGAACCTGGGAATAAGCTCAGCTTAGTGAGCATGATTAAGAACTATCAAGCATGATTGATGAGCTTTCGCAGTCATTCACCACTACCAATCACCAAGGACCATCATTGACCGTGGTTAAATGCTTGAGGAACCTTCATGGGTGGCTTATTAATTTCCTTCTTGGGACATCTTGCCCTTGTTCTTGGCTGGTTGATATCGACCCATACTCATGTGTCATGGAGATATGATTCTGTACGATAAAACTCTATTCTTGTATTTTGAGTACTGGTGATCACATACCACCATGTAAACATATCATTACATATCACTTTGTCACCATGTTTGGTCACGTGGTATTGATACTCTTTTGGCACGAGGACTGCTTACTAAACCAATCTGCACAAGACATCACACATGAAATCACTTGAATTTGTGGTCTGGCTGGTAGTTCCCCCCTATGAAAATATGTTTGTCAACCAACCAATTATTTGTAAATATTGGGGACAATATAAAAGTCAATCAAACCACCCAATCAGTGGTTGTGTGGACTGTTTGACCAACGTGTTCAGCCAAAGGAGGTCTTTTGAGCTTCCAGCATGGGCATTACCACGGTAATGAACCATTGCCTGGCCTGAACTACCCATCGTTCAGGTCCCCCAACCTGTTCTTAGTCCCTGCTGGAGGCAATCCACACTGAAGCTTAGGACAAGCACCCCCAGCCTCTGCAGGTGTTTGTCAAATTCCTCAGCAACCGCCGGCCATCTTACAACTGCAAGTGGTGCGGGCACATTTGGCTGTGGGATGTCCTTTAACACCCCTGAATGAAGGAACGAATAACGGCTCAACAATGATGAAAAGCATTTGAAATGTATTGAACACCAAACATTTGTTCACTTGGAACTAATGACAGGCTGTGATTGTCAAAGAATGCCGTGTCACAAACATTATATAACATCAATGGGAAAGTATTTAGGCAGCAGAGTTAACACCGGCTAAAGATTCGTGACTCAAATGGACTTTTTTTATCTTTTTTTTTCCACGGAGGTGGTGGAGGACGACAGCAGCGTATTGCTATGGAGTGTTGTTGAGACATGTTGCGGACCAAACAAATTGAAACTTTGCGTCACTAAAATGATAATGCCACACTCTCTGAGCAACCGCAGCTCTTGAGAATGGCAAAGGAGGTTGCGTATCAGTTTTGGTCCCCACATGATCTGTCTTTAGCAGCTCCTCCCAGGGGCTGACGAGATCTGCCCAACGGGATAAATCCAGCCGTGATGGAAAATAGCAAGCAGCCATGCACACCAGGGGCTTAGCAGCATTCAGAGACAAAGGACATGCAGTAAAAGCAACCAAAATGACCACATACTAGCGATGGACAACGTTTGTTCAGCCATTTTGAGCGTGTCCTCTCGCATTAATAAACCATCTTACCAATCATCACTATAATTACAACCATGATTAGCAATCATCAAGCACGCAACCATGGTTATATGGTGGTTTCTCGAAATAGGTGTAAGCAACAAATCTTTAAAGCCACCAACCAGTACCACCTATTCTTTAGCAACCAGCTATAGTATGCATTATATATTATATGATATATACATTCAGCCATCCATGCCAACTATTCTTCACCATCATTTGGTGGTTTCTCAGAATACCCCCGAATCATCCTGTATCAGCACCATTTACAGTAATAAACCTTCCATTTACATCAAAACCACAAACTTAAACAACCACAACTTAAATACATCAAACTTTCCATTCATGGTTCCCTATTCTGAGAAACCACAACTTAAACATCAAAACTCATCAACCACAGCTGACTTCATCCACCGTAGCCCAGCTTCGCTGCGATCGCCGCCACCTGAGGCCACAGGGTTCCGTTGCGTGTGCAAGTCCTGCAACGGCTGGACAGGACTGAACGGTTGAACCCACAGCGCAGGACTTGTTTCTGCAGCACATCCCATCCTATCATCACTCGAGATATGGCACGGATTGAAGAAATAGTCGCAGGTGCGAGCCTATTTTTTAATAGTCGATGCAGGCTAGGGTACTGCTTTCAATGGTGCGCCTTTGCACTGGCAATCTCTCCAATTGTTGCCAAGACTGTTGAAGGCAAAATCAATAAATACTTGATGAACCGCGGCCAATGAATGACAGTCATAGTGACTTTTTCTAGAGTTTGATAATTTTAGATCGTTGTTCAGCAAGATATTGATCAGTCGCAAGACATCCATCCCAGCCATCATGGTGAGGGCTCAATACGTTTCATCTTCAAGCACGCTGTTCTATGACGACATGACACCAGCAAACCACATATATATATATATATAAGTTATTTTGTGCGCGATACACATCAATCAACCGTCTTACAGAGATTGCCAAAAAATCACATCAATTCACCATTTCCCGTCATTTCCTGTCATTTCCCAGCATTTAAATCCAACAAAAATCTGCAGTATCTGCCCCCACTGGGACGATGATGGCTGTCCCCCTTCGGTTGGTTGCCGAACCCCGCTGTCCTTCAGCCAATCCAAGGCATATCCGAAGGGATCCAACATCAAGGCGCATAGGCTTCCAGACCTGGAAGCAACATGAACCAACCAAGTGGGAGGAACGGTTTATATATGGGGCTTTCTCAAAATAGGGGACCCCCCAAATCATCAGTTTATTAGTCGTTAAAAGCAATAAACCAACCATTTTTAGGGTTCCCTATTTTGAGAAACCACCGTATGGGGTTTTCTTACAATAGGGAATCCCAAAGATTGTTGGTTTATGACTGTAAGAACTAGATCTCACAATGGGTCAAAAATTGTAGGTTTATGACTGTAAAGTCTAGATGATTTCGGGGGGCTCTATCTTCAGAAACCTCCATATGGATGTACAGAGCAACTCTCAGTGTGTTCCATTTGTTGCACGTTTGAGACCAGGAAAAATGTTGTCACACGCGATCAAACCACGGACCTCCGCAGGTTCGCGATCATCAATCACAACACAGGCGAATCCCTTGCTACCAATGGAGGTTTCTCAAAATAGGAAACCCTCTAAAAAGGTTGAGAACGGATGGTGGGGGAATACCCCTATTTTGAGAGACCACCAAATAAGCAATGCGATTTTCGGACCCCAATCAATGAGGCGGCAATTACTTGAGGCTTGATATTGGTTGGAAAAGAAATATCTTATCTATGATGCTTTTGATGCTGAAATTATATGCTGCGTTTTCCCGTGTCAACCATAGCCACAAATATATCTCTAGGAGACCTGTCCAATTTCGAACCAAGTGCCTGCACATGCTTACAGTTTCTGCGACAAACTCTAATCTCAGACTCGTTTTCTTCATTCTTATTCGACATACGTGGCAGGATGACATGATGCGCCCCGAGTCAATGTGAGCGACCGGCAAAATCTCAACTTGAATTCATGGAATTTGAAAATTGTTATCGTTTTTGGGAGTTCGCTATATCGTTTTACAGGCCCCGGAGCTATTTCCTGATCAAATTCCAGCCGAAGATTAAAGTGATATAACTACATAGAGTTTAGCCTTTCTCTCATGTGTTCTCTACTGAATATCTGGACCGTATCCCTGCCAGTCACTTAACACCGCTTCAGAAAATCATGAATTTTCAGGTATCAATCACCGGATGG
>VSDK01020521.1:0-28164 GCA_009767595.1 Symbiodinium kawagutii
TACAAACTCCGGTCTCACGCTTTAGGGCCCTGCCAGTATATATATATTATATGCATATATATATATATATATATATATATAAATGTATCTTGTATGCATGCATATACATGCATGTTGCGGAACCGTATGGCGTTGCCGAATCTTCGGTCTCCTGCTAAGCTCACAGGCTCAATGTGTAAGAGAAGAAGAAACCAAACGTATCCAGAAGTCCAACCTCTCAAAGATCTCGGGTTGAAGTTGTCGACCTGTGAACTAAGATAGAGACGGTGGTCTGAGGGGCTTGAGGGGCGTGAGTCTGAGGGATTTGAAGTCTGGTTCCTTCAAGATGCTACGAGATGACATGGTAGTTTTTGGCCATCATGTACGTAAGTAATGTAAACCCCGGATGAAGCTAAACCATAGCTTTATTGATTGGGGGGTACAATTTAAATGGGAAACCAGTTGGCTTTTTGGCGATACCCCCTATTAATCAACCAGGGGTTTGTGAATCCGGGCGTAACATTAGTCAGTGGATGCAATGCTTGCGAGTTGTGTACATGAGACAAGGGCATACCAGGGCTAATGTGCTTAGTCGTCACGCTTCTGTTTGCCCGTCAGGAGCCACGCTCACGTACACCGCACACAGAGCAACAAACCAGTCATAGTAACAATGCTAATAAAAACAATAGTAATAAAAACAATAGTAATAATAAAAATAACAATGTTAATATAAGATCCATAAAACGACATCTCAAGGATGGTCCACGCCAGTTCTACACTCGAGTCAACCGCAGAGTCTTCCTCAGATTTGTGAAACACCGAGGCTTTTTGCTGCTTATTTATTTGGACCTGCGACGCATGCGACGGCAGCTTGGTCCAAACGCTGTCGAGTTGCTATGAGGCTTTGATCTTTGCAAGTCTCATGCAGACCAAATTCTGCTCAGTTGGATGTCCTTGAAATTGTGTGTTTCTTTTTGCAAAGGAAATACTCCAAAGGACCCCAAAGCAGAAAAGTGTCAAGACATGGCATAATCTCTGGGATCCAGGATGAAGACGCAAGTTAAGCCGACCTTCATCGATCTTCACACTTTCTGCGGCAGATCTTCACTTTCCACACCTGTCACCGCACGGCCCATGGATTAAGGCAGGGCTACGGTCCCAAGGCCTTTGCCGCAGAACTCTGGGAAGCGTTGAAATATGTCTTTCCGGCGCCTTGTCGAAATTGGACTTTGAACATCTTTAAACCTGGTCTGTTTCCAAATTCTTTTTTTTGGTTTCTCTGGATTTGGTGAATGTGGTGCTGTCAATGGAGGCAGATGTTGGGAATTGCGTGACGTCCAACAAAACTCCTAAAACTACACTTAGATATAACCTAACAAAAACACCAAATTGGATGTATGCAAGTAGGTCCCAATTGAACAGGCTGCGCTTGAGACGTTCGAAACGCGAAGTTTCGAATCAGTTGGCCCTGGTTTCTACAGTCCTCTGGCCAATGGCACACTGCTGGGCCAAGGTGTACCTGTTCCTTGTTGGCTGCTCAGAGTTCCAGGTGGATGGCAAGCGATGGAAGTCGTTAACATTAACCGATCCCAGCACTGTTGTTTTGACCGTTGGGAATTCGTGATTGCGAACACAGTTTCCTGTAGCAGCCTGTTTGAACCGGATACAGTTGGCATTA
The DNA here is from genome assembly GCA_009767595.1 of Symbiodinium kawagutii. Classification (NCBI taxonomy): domain Eukaryota; class Dinophyceae; order Suessiales; family Symbiodiniaceae; genus Symbiodinium; species Symbiodinium kawagutii. The sequence continues at coordinate 1,658 of VSDK01020521.1, forward strand.
ATTTGGTGGTTGCACTTCGTTCAAGGGGAGTTGTTCTCTGATTAATAGGAATCCATCCAGAAACCTTAATTGTTGCCAGGGAACCAGCACTTTTGGGGGTACACACCGAGAATGCACAAACTCAACAAATTCCAAAGGATGAGTTGATGACATGATGCCATCGCATTGTTGAGGTGATGTGTTCCTCCTTGCTGTGTCTGATTCTGGCGACGGGGCTGGAAAAGCTTGGTCTTCCCGAATCAGCTGGGGAGGTCCGAGCTCAAAGAGTCCAGCCTGAGGTGTCACGTGTTGTAGCTGGAGGGCACGCATTCATCAGCTCAACCAGTCGTTTCAGTTCCTTAATGCACTTGTGAAACTGGTCTTGCGGCGAAGGAGATGATTGTCTATGGCCAGTTCTACCTGCCTTTGAGTGCGGTCTACTGGATCATGAAGAAGGCCGGTGTTGGGTCCAGTGACTGAAAGAGGTGCCACTGACGCTTCCACCATGATCCAAAGTGACATGTACTACCTCGCAGCAAGCATTGGCTGAAGCCGGTTCAATAAGCAAATCGTGATTTCTCAAAATAGGGAACCCCACAACTGGATGGTTTATGATTATAAATTCGATAAATGGTTGATGTGGGACGATAAAAAGGGTCCCCTAATTTGATAAACCACTATATGTATCCATATGTTAAGTAATGAAGAACTACAATTGATTATTTAATCAAAAATGGATTCAAAGTTCCTTGATTGATAACGCCGAAATAACCATGGTTCATTGGTAACTACTTAATGGTCAATTAACAAACATCTAGTTTATGCTACGACCTGGACAAAACTGTCGTTTTTGGCTTCTGCATTGATGTTGAGTTACAGAAGACGTGCATCCGTGCATCCACAACAACTGCATCCATGACCCAATCCTAATAACCTTCGGTTCCTGCTTCATCCGTCACGACACGCCATGGCTCATGTGCATCCACAACAACTGCATTTTTTCAGGTTTTTTTGAGGGTTTTTGAGGGTGATGTCGCTGTCACAAGACGTGCATCCGCAACAAGTGCATCCATGATTCAATCCTGATAAGGTTCGGTTCCTACTGCATCCATCACGACACTCCATGGCTCATGTGCATCCACAACAACTGCATTTTTTCAGGTTTTTTTGCGGGTGATGTCGCTGTTTCAAGCATGTGCAAATTACCCAGGTCATTAACAACGTCTTGACCTAGTTTATGGTTCATCAATTCTTCATCCAACAACTGGGATTCATTGTATACCTTCTGATTGGCCTGACCCATCCCCTGAGAATGGTTAGTAAAGATATGAATGGCATTGCCACCTGCTGTGCTTGTCACCGGTGCCCGGTGACACCGTTGGCGCCGCGGCGCCGCGGCCAGGAATGGATCGCTGAAGACCGACGGTGCACTCCGCTGCCCACCAGCGCCACGAAGTTGGCCTCGGGGAAGCGGTTGCAGTAGCTCAGGGAGCTGATGATCAGTGCTGGTGAGCATAAAGTCAGATATGGAATATATCCCCATGTCCCATGATTCATATTATAAACAAAGGGGGCATCATGTATTTTAGGATCTTATAGGTTTATCAGACGAATATCTATAGCAGGTTCATGGAGTCACAGTAGCCATGAACCTACGATGTTCATGTGATGATATTTATAGATGTTGCATGTTCCTGATGATTAGCTGATGTGAACAGTATTCAAATATTGCGATTGTTGGTCATTGATGCTATGATGATAATCAATGATGATACTGAAGCTTCTCAATGATTGACAATGGTCAAGGAGTTCTTAGGGGAGATAACAAACAGCAGAAAACGTAACATAGCCAGTCACTTTGTGTGACAGTGTTTCTTGCAACTGAGATCGCAAAACCACCACAAAATGCGGCAATCATACAGCATTTTTTATTTGAACAATCTCTCATGTGATCAAACATTTGATTGGGGATGCCAGATGCCATCTCTGATTTGGTGACTCTGGGCAACAGCATGTCGCTTCAGTTGAAGGGCCTCCACCCGTGCAACACATGCGCTGAAAGGAAAAAAGAGCGGGGCGCCTTCATTGTTTGATTGAGGCTGTTAGAATTTGGAAGTATTCATTAATTACATTATAGCTATAGCTGAAGGCAAAGGTAGAGACGGATGTTGCAGTGGCTGGATTTGGAGAATTTCCTCTGCAAATGTCTATGCTCTGAGTTGAGCAATCTCAATTCTTTTCCTTTTGAAAGAAAACCAGAGAATTGTGAATTTGGGTGTTGCTCGAAGTATGCGACACCGACACTGATGTAAACCTGATTCTTGCATTTTTTTGGACAGAGGCAAAAATTCATTGACCATCATTGACCATCATTGACTATCATTGACCACAAGGGATGCATGGTAATTCAAAAAATCATGGTGAATCATGCTTGATCATCATTGATACCGATTGAGCATTGCTAGCCATGATCGAGCATCACCATGATTGATCAAGAGGCAAGTTGCAGCGCTCATCTTGCCATCGCAGGCAACTGCTAGTGCTGCGAACATGTAACAGAGCCTGGCAGGAGAAGGCCGAAGGGCTCGCTCTTTGGTGGTATCAGGTGCTCAATTCCAACATGACCGGATAGATTCCAACGTGACTGGATTTGATGAGCGTATGGATATATATAATTATATAAATATATATATATATAACTATATATATTTATATCTATAATATATATTGAAATCTACTGCAAACCCCGGTTGAAGAATGTTGAACACCATAATGAACCATCATCAAGCATCATCAACCCCTATGATTCGCCATCGAACCACGTAGCTTTGGAGCGCCTGGGCCGCAACGGTGCGGCCAGGCCGGACCTCTCCTGTTGACGGGCTGCTCCAATCGCCTGGCCAGCGAAGATGCGCAGGTCCGAGCCGCAGCCCTGGCCTCAGAGGTGGTGTTTTATTGTGGGAAATGCAAATGGTGGAGTGGATTTAGTGGTTGATTTAGTGGTTAATGATAGTTGGTGGATTGTTGATGATGGTTGTTGATGAAGCTATTAATGATAGTGGTTAATAGTGGTTGACCTGTTGATTTAGTTGATGATGGCTGTTGATTTAGTTGTTGGAGTGGATTGTTGATAGTTGGTGGATTGTTGATGATGGTTGTTGATGAAGCTATTAATGATGGTGGTTAATAGTGGTTGACCTGTTGATTTAGTTGATGATGGCTGTTGATTTAGTTGTTGGAGTGGATTGTTGATAGTTGGTGGATTGTTGATGATGGTTGTTGATGAAGCTATTAATGATAGTGGTTAATAGTGGTTGACCTGTTGATTTAGTTGATGATGGCTGTTGATTTAGTTGTTGGAGTGGATTGTTGATAGTTGGTGGATTGTTGATGATGGTTGTTGATGAAGCTATTAATGATAGTGGTCAATAGTGGTTGACCTGTTGATTTAGTTGATGATGGCTGTTGATTTAGTTGTTGGAGTGGATTGTTGATAGTTGGTGGATTGTTGATGATGGTTGTTGATGAAGCTATTAATGATAGTGGTTAATAGTGGTTGACCTGTTGATTTAGTTGATGATGGCTGTTGATTTAGTTGTTGGAGTGGATTGTTGATAGTTGGTGGATTGTTGATGATGGTTGTTGATGAAGCTATTAATGATAGTGGTTAATAGTGGTTGACCTGTTGATTTAGTTGATGATGGCTGTTGATGTAGTTGTTGGAGTGGATTGTTGATAGTTGGTGGATTGTTGATGATGGTTGTTGATGAAGCTATTAATGATAGTGGTTAATAGTGGTTGACCTGTTGATTTAGTTGATGATGGCTGTTGATGTAGTTGTTGGAGTGGATTGTTGATAGTTGGTGGATTGTTGATGATGGTTGTTGATGAAGCTATTAATGATAGTGGTTAATAGTGGTTGACCTGTTGATTTAGTTGATGATGGCTGTTGATGTAGTTGTTGGAGTGGATTGTTGATAGTTGGTGGATTGTTGATGATGGTTGTTGATGAAGCTATTAATGATAGTGGTTAATAGTGGTTGACCTGTTGATTTAGTTGATGATGGCTGTTGATGTAGTTGTTGGAGTGGATTGTTGATAGTTGGTGGATTGTTGATGATGGTTGTTGATGAAGCTATTAATGATAGTGGTTAATAGTGGTTGACCTGTTGATTTAGTTGATGATGGCTGTTGATGTAGTTGTTGGAGTGGATTGTTGATAGTTGGTGGATTGTTGATGATGGTTGTTGATGAAGCTATTAATGATAGTGGTTAATAGTGGTTGACCTGTTGATTTAGTTGATGATGGCTGTTGATGTAGTTGTTGGAGTGGATTGTTGATAGTTGGTGGATTGTTGATGATGGTTGTTGATGAAGCTATTAATGATAGTGGTTAATAGTGGTTGACCTGTTGATTTAGTTGATGATGGCTGTTGATGTAGTTGTTGGAGTGGATTGTTGATAGTTGGTGGATTGTTGATGATGGTTGTTGATGAAGCTATTAATGATAGTGGTTAATAGTGGTTGACCTGTTGATTTAGTTGATGATGGCTGTTGATTTAGTTGTTGGAGTGGATTGTTGATAGTTGGTGGATTGTTGATGATGGTTGTTGATGAAGCTATTAATGATAGTGGTTAATAGTGGTTGACCTGTTGATTTAGTTGATGATGGCTGTTGATTTAGTTGTTGGAGTGGATTGTTGATAGTTGGTGGATTGTTGATGATGGTTGTTGATGAAGCTATTAATGATAGTGGTTAATAGTGGTTGACCTGTTGATTTAGTTGATGATGGCTGTTGATTTAGTTGTTGGAGTGGATTGTTGATAGTTGGTGGATTGTTGATGATGGTTGTTGATGAAGCTATTAATGATAGTGGTTAATAGTGGTTGACCTGTTGATTTAGTTGATGATGGCTGTTGATTTAGTTGTTGGAGTGGATTGTTGATAGTTGGTGGATTGTTGATGATGGTTGTTGATGAAGCTATTAATGATAGTGGTTAATAGTGGTTGACCTGTTGATTTAGTTGATGATGGCTGTTGATTTAGTTGTTGGAGTGGATTGTTGATAGTTGGTGGATTGTTGATGATGGTTGTTGATGAAGCTATTAATGATAGTGGTTAATAGTGGTTGACCTGTTGATTTAGTTGATGATGGCTGTTGATTTAGTTGTTGGAGTGGATTGTTGATAGTTGGTGGATTGTTGATGATGGTTGTTGATGAAGCTATTAATGATAGTGGTTAATAGTGGTTGACCTGTTGATTTAGTTGATGATGGCTGTTGATTTAGTTGTTGGAGTGGATTGTTGATAGTTGGTGGATTGTTGATGATGGTTGTTGATGAAGCTATTAATGATAGTGGTTAATAGTGGTTGACCTGTTGATTTAGTTGATGATGGCTGTTGATTTAGTTGTTGGAGTGGATTGTTGATAGTTGGTGGATTGTTGATGATGGTTGTTGATGAAGCAATTAATGATGGTGGTTAATAGTGGTTGACCTGTTGATTTGGTTGATTGTTGATGATGGTTGTTGATGATTGTTGATGTAGATGGTTGAGTTGATTGAGTTCATTGAGTTGGTGGTTGTTGATAGTTACTAGTTGTTGATGGCCGACGGTGGTTGATGAAATGTTAATGAAATGTTAATTAAATGTTAATGACATGTTAATGTTATGGTGGATGGTGGTGAATGATGCTTGACGAAATCTTAAGTAAATGCCGCTGATGTTTGCTATTTTGATGGTTACTCAGGGTTTCCATGGGGCTGCAGTCAAATAGCTTGGGTGTACCGGGCAGGCTAGCAACTATATCAGTCAGCGACTGAAGCAGGGATGTGCGCCTGTCCATAAGTGGTGTCCCCTAAACCAAACATTCCAAGTCTATGTGCGCAGGGAAACCACAGGATTCGGGCTGGGAGTCTACCATTGATTGACATGCCTGCCTAGACTGAACAAATGATGCATCGCACAAAATTGATGAACCGCGAAATCGAATGCTTTACTGAAGCGTGGCACACGCTCAGAAACCTGCAATAGATTCTCCATATGTCGCATTATTAACAATTATTGGACTCTTGCAGGGTTGATTTTTCCAAAGTGCTCTCTGACTGTCGTACTTAAGTCACAATCCTTGGGGGATTGCGGGTGGAGTGTGAGGCTAGTCAGATTGGCCTTTCGTTACTCTTGTGGGCGCAAGTCATAACCTACTTTCGATTCCCAAGCCAAGCACTGCTTGATTTAACATGGATTTCTAAAGGTGCACAGGGACCATTCTTTGCAGTTCCTGCTGGTGCCAGCCATGGACACCTCGATATACGTGTCAGAACCGGATTGGGATATTTTTTGATGACTATGTCTGGATGGGCATCATCTTTTGCTGACGTACCCCTTCCACCAAACTTGGGAGTACATTTCAATCAAGGACAAGCTGAATGACTATGCAGGAATGTTTAGGTGTCTTGTTTAGGATGTTGGAGTGGTCAAGATCAAACACTTCCCTTTTTGAGCATTACAGCATATGCAATGTTTGACCGATCTTTCACCTGCTTTGAGCATATATTGGGCCCATGTCAAGAAGGCATGGTACAGGACTTTGACCTAGCTTCAGCCAATTTGAGCGTAGCTGAGCTTATGATAAGATCGCGTTGAGTATATTTGGATTTGTTTCCAAGTCAGCCAGATGCTTGTGACTGCAGAAATGGTAACTCACTCCCAGCCAAAGCTATGGCGCATACTACAGATGGAAACAAAACAAGTTTTTCTTCCCCCCCCTTCGGTGTGTGTGTGTGTGTGAATTTTCACCGCGGCCACAAGGCAGTTTCTGCACTTGCAGCTTCGACGAGTGGATACCTTGCAGACGAAGAGGAAACATACCAGATGGCTCACTGTTGTCCCTGCTCCCGAGCGAAAACATCGATTCATCTTCAGTATAGTTCTGCAAACGGAGATGTTAACTGGCACAAGTCACAACAACAACAACAACAACAACAACAACAACAACAACAACAACAACACAACAAGAACAATTACAGCAACAACAACATGAACAACAAGAACAACAGGGATATGACATGATATCCATTGTGGAGGATGTAACCAGCCGAATACATTTTCATTTGGATTGTCATCTCGGAAGGCGCCTGTTGGTTGATGATTATAGGGAACTCGACTTCTGGATATCTGGGTATACTAAGGATAACCCGTTTGCAAGCTGTGTGGAAGAAAAAGACATCCTTACAAAATGAATCAACTAGTGGAACAACTTTTTGACAACCAGGTTTTCGACAAAGCTTACCTAGCTTCAACCAATGCAAGAATGTCCAAAAAGTGGTCCCCTCTAAAGGCAATGATTTCCCCACCACGGACTTCTTTTTGGGTTGGAGGCGCCATAGTCATCAAAGACATGGAAACATCCGTGTCGACAGCTTTCCCACCGATGAGACATGATCAAAGAATCGGAACTGCATCTATCAGACGATCTCCTGATTTCATTGACTGAAGCAGTCCTGTCGTTTACCACGTGAACAGGTGCACTGCCATTGTTTTACTTTGATTTATCTTGTGGCAAGTTCTTCAAATCAGAGTCCTCCTCCTCCTCGTTGTTGCTACTGCTGTTGATGCCTGCTGGTGTCCAAGCTTGTAATCTTGGAGGACAGGGAAAGTGCTGATGCAGCGATGGCAGCAGCATTAAAGAGTTTGGAGGACCAGAAGCATTGCAGCACCACCCTTTCCCTCGACGACCGGATTGGGTCAGGATTCGGCCGTGAGCCAGCTGAGGATCTACTAGTAGTGTAGCAGACAACATATATGACATTGGAACTTTCAACATCTTGCAGCAGATGGCGATTTGCTCATCTATTCATCTAGTACCAAGGGCAAATGGCGTAGGATGTCATCCAGAAAGTCCCGCATTTTGAAGGTCTCCAAATCCCAGCCTCAGCATCTTGGCAATGAGGTTGCAGCATGCTAGTGTATAGCTGCGAATAGATACGCCCACAGACAATCTGTCTCTTCTTTGAAGCTCAAATTGTGCAGTATACTGATGGGTGAATTTGGGAAACCATAGCAGTCAGGCAGTCAGTCGGTGAGTGCAACCCAATATCATAAACACCTGGCTGGGACAGCTTGAAGACTGTCTCAGCGGAGTTTTGCAGTGGACCATAGCTGGGCGCAGTGGGATGCCTCCTATCAGTCACCAAACTTTGGTTTCCATTTTGCATCATCTATGAGGAGCCACCCATGCTTGAGTTGTGAGCACAAATTGTAGAACTGGAGACGCTTGAATTCGTTCTGACTTCAAAGGAGAGAAATGGTGGTTTCTCAATATAGGGAGTGCCCCCCAAAATGGCTGGTTTCATCTGGTTTTCTTGTTATGCCTAATAAGCTGAATGATTTCGGGGGTCCCCAAACTGGCTTGTTTCGAAACAGCCAAATGATGAGTTTCTGGCAGTGCGTTCTCGCCCCGCGGCTGCGAGAGGATCTCTCTGTGGACGTGCGACGCGTAGCTCTTCGGACCTTGGCGCACGTGGCCACCCCCGGCAGCGCCCTGGCGGTCGAGAGCGCTGCCCAGCTGCTGACGGACCGAGCCTGGCCGGTGCGCTGGGCAGCCATCGATGCTGTGGCGTGGCTGGCACAGGGGGCCAGTCGCAGTACCGTGGCCAAGGCGTTTGAAGTCCTGGCACTTCGGTTGGAAGATGTGGATTGGCCGGTTCGAATGGCTGCAACAATTGGTCTCAACAATTTCCTGCAGTTCCTCAGCGCCATTTCCGAGATGGATGATGCAAGCCAAGAGGTGGGTAGACTCGATGATGTCATGGAGCAAGTGGATCTAGTGCTTCATCCTCTGCCGAAATTGTTAAAAGATCCTGCCAAAGAAGTGAAGCAGGCTGCGTTGGAACTCCTGCCTTTGGTTTGTAAAGACAGTTTGGGAGTTCAAATCACAGGCGCACTCCGCCACATCGTGGAGGAAGATGTGTCCGGTCCACACCTGCGCTGCACGGCTCTCCGGTTACTGGGACGGAGCAGCGCTCCAGGGCTGCAGAACTTCCTCCAAGATGTGCGCAGCATGGCCCAAGGCGAGCTGCTTCAAGCTGCGGAAAGTGCCATGGAGACGTGGCAAGTGCTCCAAGCTGAGTCAAATGCGCGGCTGCTGAGTCACTCTCAATGGGACCAACCACGGGACCTTTTAGATACCCTTTAGTACGTTGGATATCAGATTAAGTCTCTTTGAAGGCGTATGATGTTGTATGTTTTTGCGGACATGTACTTTTATAATCTTTGATATGCATATTAATCATATATAAGTTGGATGTTCGATGTTGAGCCCTTTGAAATGAGAGAATCTTTGCCCTCTTCGCCTTTGGCACAGAAAGCTCACCTTGAAACAATCAACTTCCCAACACATTGTACCATGGGTTTCCCAGGATCCTAGCCATGCCTACATTCAATGCTGTGCAAAGCCAGATGTCCGCTCATGAGAAGTCGAGTATGACAGGATGCTACTACATGGGTTGAAACTGGAAGCGGTATAGACATGGGCCCGGCTTCATGTTGATTCAGCCGAAACATCAAACCTGTGACCTCCGCAATGGTTAGTGCGTGCACCGGTGTAGCTCTTGATTCGGCTTTATTCTCAATGAAACAGCAGATGCCCGATGGTTGTGTGTGCACAATTTCAGACGGCCTGGCAAAGCCTTTTCAATCCCCTGCTAGATCCTACACAATCATGCACTATCAGTCAGACTCTACCTTCCAGAGTGCAGCTAGCAATCGAACAAAGGGGTGCAGATAGGTCCAGCATGTTGCAAATGTGTAAATGACACCCTGGCATCACTTGGATCAAGGTAGGACTGAATTCAAGCAGGATGCCATGGTGTAATTTCAACTGAGTCTTTCTGCCACTGACACCAAGCCTGCTGCAAATGTCAATTAGGGATGATTGTGGAAGGTTGTAAGTAGATGTTAGTTCAGGCAAGTGGATGATGGGAATTGCAGGACAACCCAACTGCAGTGCTGAACACGGCAATCGCAAATGGTTGCATGAGCTTTGATTTGTTTTGCTAAGATTAAACACAAATCTTGTCACCACCCAATGATCTTACAACATTTTCAGGTTTTACTTCCGCTCTTGTCCTTTCACTCTCATCCATGTTTGATCAGAGCGAATCCATTCGAATTGGAGTGCGGCTGCGACCACTGATTCCGTGTGAAGAGGGCCAGCCACACTGTTTGCGGGTGCGTTCAAAGCTCAGTCAGCAGGACATGGCTGAGATGATTGACACAGACAACTTGTTTGGACTTTCGGGACCCCGGACAGGATTGAAAGTTTGGAATGACTTTTGGAATGTGAATCATTTGATTTCAGACTGGGAGACTTCAGGTGACAATGTCATCATTCTTGAAGCCGAAGGAGGCGGAGGCCGGGCGTGGCAGCAGGCTGCAGTCTTCCCATTTTTCCTAAACGCATCTTCGTGACCATTACTTCAGTAGCATCAGCAGCAACAGCAGCCATAGCATGCCATAGCTACATCCTATGGTTTTTGTATGCTTTTGTATGTTTTTGTTCTTCAGATCCTTCAAGCAAGTAAAAAGCAAATCTCCAGATCCTTCAAGAGCTCTCTCTCTCTCTCTTTCTCTCTCCCTTTGCCTGTGGGTGCATAAACAGCGTCAAAAACTTGGCAGTGGCAGGCTGACACCCAGCCGGTAGCCTCCTTCAAACAAAATAATGAGAAACATGGAACGTGAAGCAGAATCAGACGGCAATCAACGTCTCTTCGAACCTGGAAACGTAAAAAACCTTTCGCATGCGGTGACCCTTTTGCTCCGAAACGAACTCAGCTAACTCAGGTCGAGGCCGAAAGGAGTTCGTGTTCGACTATGTGATGGACAGCACTGCCACTGGTGGATCATTTGTTAGTCAGGAAAGGTGTTACCAGCTGATGGCTTGCAAGATGGTGGAACATGCGCTACAAGGTTTCAGCACCTGTTTGTTTTGCTATGGGCAAACTGGAACTGGCAAGACCACCACCATCCTGGGGAAGCCGGAGCCGATCTCAGAACAAGGGCTTTTGTTGCGACTAGTCACTGACCTCTTTCAACAGGTGAATGTCTTAGCAGATCAGGGCGACCATGTGCAATGTCGGATACAGATTGTCGAAGTGCACAATGAGAAGGTCAGAGATTTGTTGACAGAAAGTGCGACCAGTGCCAATCCAGAGGTTCATGTGCACCCTCAGCTGGGTGTGTATCTGAAGCATGCAGTAGATCAACCCGTGCACTGCTTGGATAGCTGCCTCAGCATCATAGAAGAATCCAGCGGACGCCAAACTGTGGCTGCAACCGCCATGAACTCGCAATCCTCGAGAGGTCATACAGTGTATCTAGGCATTGGAGTTTAGACATCTCAGGTCCAGATTCTGATTTGATTGATGTATAATATAATTCATCCTTCACGATCAGCCGAGATGCCTAGAACCGTTGACTTATCTTGACCCTTGGGCAAATCCCAACACAGTTCCATTTCATCACTGTCCACGTTTTTCATCATTCTTGAAGCCGCATGTCTGGAAAGTACATAAAGGCAGATAAAGTGACTGTTGGGGTGTATTTTCTTGTGAATGTTGTAGAATATAGATGAATATTGTATGATATTGTATGTTTTTCACTTTAACGGTGCTTTACCACCCAGCAAATTGCTGGTCCAACCGGGTCTGTTGTAGCCCAACCTGGGCAAGGTACAAGTTGAGTGTCGAAAAACATGGGGGCAACGACAACACCGTGATGACTTCGGAGGTCTTCTTTGTAGACCTGGCGGGACGTGAGAATGAACGAACCACCCGAGTCTCAGGGGAGAGACTGGTCGAGCTGAGCTTTATCAATCGAAGTCTCATGTGGCTGTCCCAATGCATCTACTCTTTAGGCATGGTTGGCAAGAGAAGAAGTAGAATCCACAGCGGTTTGGATCGGCCGCGGAGTGAATCTCTCCAGTCTGAGATAGTGAAGAGAGATCGGCGAGTTTCCTCCATGGATGCTCCTCGTTTCAGTACAATTTCGGAAGATTCTGCTTCTGATGCCGCTCCTCAACGAAGGGGCAGTAGAGGTCTGTCTGGTGACAACTCGATGGCAAGGTTTCGGAACTCAAAACTCACTTTGCTGCTGGCGAAGGCTTTGAGTGGAAACTCCAAAACCTCTGTTATTTGCACCTTGAGCCCAGCCAAAGCCAACATGGACTAGAGCTACACGACGTTGAATTTCGCAGCAAGCCTCAAGAGTGTGAAAGTACATGCCAAGGCTGCAACGCGCATTGACAAAGACTCCTTGATCAGTGGCTTGCAGTCGGAGCTTCAAGAGCTTCGGCAAAAGCTGTCCTCGGATAATTCGCTGGAGTTGTCCAGTCAACTGGAAGTGGCTAATGGGATGCTGGAGAAGTATCGTGCCAGCTGGCAGGAGAAGATCGAGGAGAATCAACAGCTGAGACATCAAACTGCTTCTGCCTTGAAGAGATTGGGCCTGGCCCGGTTTCGTGTGGCTGCCCGCTCTTTGCCACCAGCTTCCAGCCCGGGCGAGTTCGGGGACACGCCCTGGTGCCCCCATCTTCTGAGTCAATCAGATCCACAGAGATCCAGTGGCGCACAGATTTTCTTCCCTTTGACCGAGAAAGGCTGCCAGTACTCTTTAGGATCATCACCAGAATGTCACTGTGTCCTCCCACGAACCTACGGCGTTGCCCCAAAATGTGCCTTTGTTTGGCTGGAAGAGTACCATGGAGCAGACCGTCTCTTTATTCGCCTTGCAGCTTCAAGTGATGGAAAAGTGCCACGAACAGAGGTGAACCATCAGCAGCTTCAAGTGGAAGAGGTCAGGGTGGACACCAATAGCAGCCACTCGGGGGGGGAAAGGCTAAAGATTGTGACATTGATAGTGATATGAAATTAGCCTCAACCTTTCACTGGTGATACTGTACTAGGTCCGTGTGCAACTCCGCCGAAATTGGGCAGCTAGATGCACCCAGATACGAGTTGGCACCCCAGGAGCCAGACTCCTCTCGTAGGCCTTGATCGACTTCACTACCTTCTCCCAGGTGGATTGCATTCAATGTTCGATGATCGTACCCCCATTTCTTGATTCCTAAAGATATTCCACATCATACATCATCCATACAACAATCGTCACTCGACAGTATACTTGTAAGACATATTTGTCTTTCTGGCATGTAATCTTCGTGACTTTGGTGGAACTCAGCATCACTCGCATCATCAAAGATACTGGTAGATCATGGGATTTGGATGGAATTGGATGGAATTGGATGGATTTGGATGGATTTGGAGCCAATCCCAACTGGTGAGTCGATGTGAGCAGTGCATATGTTAGTCCAGTATCAGCATCTTGGCCGCTTGTTGACCATGATTTTCCAATGGGCATCAATCGGCCATAACATGTCATAACATGTCATACTGATAATTGCTCCTTATCAGCAGTAATGAAATCCCCATGTCGCGCTTCTTGATCAATCATGAGCAGTAAATCCCCTCTGTATCAAGCATTCAATTCACCATTATACTATTACAGGCCTATTAGTACCATCTAATACCAACCATCATATTACTGTAACCAATCATACTATTACAGGTCTATTAGTTGGTATACTGACCATCATATTATCCAACAGCAATACCCATCCACCCACCCATCCATTTCTAAAGCGCTTCCCAAATCCCCACAGGTCAAGGAGCTGTTCCATGGCGACGTGTTGGTTTTCGGCAGCTCCAGCTGTTTCTCCGTGAACTTGTCCCAGTTTCCTGTGGGAAGACCACGGTCCAAGGCGCCGCCCTGGTGGGCCTTGGGCCCCCGGGAGCGAAGCAAAATGATTTCGGAGATCCGAGGGCCTGAAGCGAATCCTTCGGACTCCAGCAGTTCAAAGACGAGTTCACTTCAAGTGGCCCTACACTACGTGTCCGTGTTACAAGGCCAGAATTTGGATCGCGAAGGCGTGCGACACTTGGACCAATTCTTGGCCAACGCCAAACGAGCTGCGGAGTTGGTGGCCGAGGAGAGGGGTGGCACATGGTGGCATGGGGCATCACGGGGGGTGGCCATGTGACATACCAAGGCTGAGATGCTTTCAGAGGCGATGTGACCTTTTCTCGATGATTGAAGTTTATTTTAAGTTTTATTCGTGCATTTAAGGAGTTGATATTCAAACGACTTGACTGTCTCCCTTTTCCCGTTATTCAGCTGTTTTAAAGTAAAGTATTTCAATGCTTTGTGAAATTGCCTTAGATCTCAAAGCCTGTATTCTCTCCCTGCAGGGCAATGCTTTGACCGTCGCGCTAAAGCCGTTGTCAAAGCTGAAGCTTGAGCTGTCATCTGTAGCTCCGGTGATGTTGTATGGATATGGAGATGCTTGGCACCAAGCAAAGCTTACACGTTTGGCCACCAAGGGTGGTACCTACCAAGCATCCAATGATCACCTGTGGCTGAGAGGCAGTCCGTCCTGCCGTGGTTCCAAGGACAACTTTGGAGTGCCAGACCTTTGCGTTCGACTCGTGGACCAAGAAGTGCCCCTGCGACCAAGGAGGGCTCAGCAATTCAGATTTTCTTTTATGTTCCCTATTGAATATGAACAAGTAGCTGGTTGACATATATATATATATAAGAGTATATATGTATATGTATATATATATATACATATTGTTTATAGGGGTCAAAACCACCAATATACCATGTTGGACCAATGCTGTTACTGAGGTGGAGAAGACTCTTGCACTTTGGACCATGGCGCAATTCCAGGTGCGCTTTTCGATCGCCCTGCTCACCCGCTGGTTTCCAAGTGATTTTATGACCAGCACAAGGTTTGTGACATCAGATTACATCAGATTATGAGACTGGGCACTTCAAATCTAATCCTTAATCCTTGCGCCGGATTGCGGATTATCGTTTTGCGGATTGATGTGCGGTAAGTGGTTTTCAATGATCACATATGATCCACATCATTCAGTTGCTTCATCATTCATATGGCTGTGGGTCAAAACCCTTTTTGTCGCACCCTTTTTGTCCTTGCGTCGAACTGTCAGCAGATGCGGAGCAGCTCAACAACGAAGAGGTTACCCAACTCATGTCCAGTAACGATGCAATCCGCTTGGTACTGACTGTGTAGCCGGTCTCGGGAGATCCACGGCCAAACTTGCAGGGGCCAGACTGTGAAAAGCTGAAACGCTGTTGATCTGCTGCGTCCCCAGCGCGGATTCCAGCCAGCACCGAACATTCGCAGTTGCACTCTTGGTCATTCGTAGGTGTACCCCCATAGCCCAACATTGAAACCGGTAATTGGTAGGTCGACCAAACGCAGCTTGAAAGTCAGGGAATCGCAAACGTATCAAACGGGTGATGTAGCATGAAAATAACCGACAAGCATTGGCAGCATCATATACCTGACCCACTGTCATCACTTCCCACTTGCCATGAGTGGACGCGGAGTGAAATCCCCAAAGGCCAGTACTGATCTGCAGCTCGCCCAACAATTCATACCAACTGACAAAGGACACAGGTTCCCCCGGGTCCACGATGGAACGTAGCCAGTCAAAAACCTTGTGTACCCCCACAAAGCGCAACTTGGCTGGAGCATGATGCAAGGCATGTTCGGACACTTGCACAAAATCAATGGCATCTGCAGTCACCATGGGATGACTGGGTTCAGAAGGTTCTGCTTGTTGTCTCTTATCTCCTACGGACATGGATCCTACTCTCACAAAATGACGATGCAAAGCCTCACGCAAGCTGTTGCATGTGGCCACGTCATTCGCCACTTGTCGTTGGAGTGCCAACACCTCATCTGGGAGCTGCGACAAGGCATAGGCAGCCTCTTGGTCAGCTAAATTGTTGTGGGCAAACGCCCACTGCTTCCACTCAGGTTGCCCCTCGCAGTCTTGATGCGAGCGGATTGCTTGAAAGAAACACATGGGTGCATTTTGGATGGCATCGGCAACCTGTTCCCACAAGTCGTGATCAGCAAGTTTATTGGTTATCACACAATGGCCTGCCTGGATGGCAACTGCGCGATCCAACACAGCTTTATTGTCACACCAAATGCGAACTGGTCTGTTAACCAAGACAGCAAACCGCACTGCGGACAGCAGCCCAGTGAGCTCAGCCCTGGTCACTGTTTGCCATTGACCCGGGACACCGCCAGAAGCAATTGGCTGGGCGGGGTCTTGAAGAGTGGCTCCTGCTAAGATTACTCCCCATGCAACCAATCTTGCAAGCGGCACATTAGGAGAGCGACCGGTTCCATCCACAAACACGTCAAGGGTGGCACATTGAGGCAACTGAATGGCAGCAAAATCATTCGTGGTATCTGGAATCTGTTGCAAAGCTTTACGATATGCATGGAGGGATGGCGGTTCTTGGATCCATCCACGGGTTCGAGTGCATCCTGGAAGGCTGGCAATCTGTGCTTGGAGATCATTTGGGATTTGATTACGGCTTTCTTGGGTGCGTGGACAGTCCCAGTGTCGGTGGTGGACACTGTCTTCATGAAATCCACACCATGCGCACTTGCGATCTGTTTGTTCATCCAAATGTGAGTGAAAATCTCCGGTGAAGAGAGTCCCATTCATGACACTGCGCAGGATGCCCAGTTGGTCGGAGGTAAACTCTTTGGATGGTCGACTGAGCATGGATGAAACCCTAGCAAAGCCATCAAAATCCTTCCGATGTTGCCACAAACTGCCAACGCGACATCCCCAGCATCTGTTCATCCTGTGTTTGAGCTCTTGAAGGCATGTGTGCATGATGTCTATGTGAAGGCCGTCACTGTCAAGAAACCTAGACCCACCCAGGTAGTGCCACCCAAGCATCTGTAGGCGCATCATCATCACGCCTATGGGTCCTGGCTTTTGCTGTTTGGTGGTGTGCAACACACTTTCACTGCCCAGAAAATCCAGCAGGTCCACTGATCCCTGTCGACGAAACTGGATCACACTATCCCAAATCACAAGAAATTCTGGGTCTGCATTGGGTGTTTCAAGGAGGCTCAGTTGGATTTGTGCGTTGGCACCTGGTTTGGGATTGCCAATTGCTTTGACTGCTTGGGCTCGCAAATGTTCGAAATGAGATGCCCCAAGGTGGGTGATGCTACTGCCATATAAGCCTCTTGTCCACGCAACAGTGCGGAGGATGCGGACCTTCTGTTCACGGGGTGCAGGGCTTGTGGCCAGCTTCGGCCAAAGGTCACCCAAGGTTTTCATACGCTGCACTACTGTGAAGTTACCTTGTTGTCCTGTGTACTGGACATGACCCCCCAGATCTCTTTCTGCTCGCTTGGGTGCTTTGGAAGAAAGCCGAAGGAGGTGGCGGTCAGTTGCGGCTACGGCCCACCAATAGGTTTTCTTTGCATCCAACTGGATATCCAGGAGACTGCAGAATGATTCCAGCTTGGAGTAAGCATGTTCAGCTATGGCCACGGATTCAGCTTCTATTTCGAAGTTATCAACGTAAGAAGTGAAAACTGCTCGTGGGCAAGACCACTCAAGGTATTTATGGATTAGCATGTTGATCAAGGCCATTGAGGCAACGGATAATCCACACCCCTCAACAAATCCTGTGCAGGATCCCGTGGGCAAGCTAGGTGAACCTCGAACAAAGAAGTGTCTTTGCAACTGGCATGTAGCAGCCGACCATGCTCGAAGCAGTCCTTGATCCACTCCCAAAGCTTTGGCAATGGCTCTCTAGGCAGGTGGTTAAACGCCTTCACAACGTCTGAAACCAGGCCCACTGCCGTGGTGCCCTGGTGAAGATGGAGCTCTAAGCGCTGCTGCAAGGTCCACCAAAGTGTGGTGGAATTGGAGCCAGGCTTACCATACATGTTCTCAGATGTGGCATCGACGATGAAAGTCAGCAATTCCTTGGACCTCAAGCTTGACCAAAGCCGATAACAAATAGGCATCACTGTTATTGGCCTGAATTGCTGAACTGTCTCAGCGCCTGGTAACTTCTCCAGACTGTTCACTGCTCCTTGAAGGAGTTGGGTGGGCCAACGTCCTTCGGCTTCAGCAATGTGGAGAATGTCTAAGATCAGCTGATGACACGAGTCATGCATGGCAAGCAGGTCGCTCCTGCTGATTGAGTCCATTCCTGTAGCAGCTGTGTGTTTCTTGGATCGAATTGCTCGTTTCCAACGAGCCATGGAGATAGGCTGCATGGGCATTACACGAGGGCCAAATGCTCTGATTGCCAGTTCACAGATCTCTGACCATCTGTCTGCCGGGACATGACGATGCCTGTCCCACCTTTTCAACCACTCCACGATGAATGCTTCATGGATTGAATCCAACGTGCCATGCTTCTCAACTTGGGCAATGACGTCGCCTTCATGTAGACCATGTGGGATGCCAAACCACACCTGATCCTGTTCAACATGGGTCACAGGCAATGTACCATTGCGGCTTTCAAAGGGTCTTGATTGATCCAAGCATGCATCTGTCTGGATGACTACCGAGGCTTCATCAATCACATCTGTCACATGTGCAATCTGTTTGGTCACTACAGTTTGCACTGGGATGGGCCTAGGTCGCCGCACATCTTGGAAAACCAGGTTAGGGTTATCAAGGCGGGAAGCCTTGCTCTTCTGTACCCGTTGATTGCGCAGCATCTGTTCAAGCTCTTGGACCCGTCGTTGCATGCAGTCCCTTATGCTCTCAACTGTCTGTTTACTCGGGAGAGATCCTCGAAGGAGTGGCCAGTTAGGTGAGGTCCTCTGAGAATTCCACCAGCTAAGGAAGGTTGGATCAAAGCCAGGGGCACGTTTGATAGCATGCCACACCAGGAGCTGATACTGCACCTGCTTGGGGTTTGGGTACTCTGGTCTCAATGCATTGGCCAAACTAGTCATCCTCCGAAGCTGAGTGACCCATTGCTTGTGCTTGAGAGACCAGCTCGTGATGGTAGGAGCATAATCCCCAGGTCTGGCTGGCTTGACATGAATCTGGTTGGGCATAACAAAATCTCGTTGCATAGTGCATGCCCGACCCTTCTGCTCTTCCACCAGCGGTTGACCGCCTGCTTGTGTTCGCACTTGATCAATGTGCTGCTCATATAGCTGACCTACTGTCCTATAGCTCTCATCAAGATCAGTCACTTCAGCAGGTGTTCCACTGGGAAGGTCATGGATGGCTTTGCGAGTGGTGGCATCGTGAAACACCGGCTGGGGTTTTCTCCATCTTGGAATGGGAACTGGCTTGGAGAGCTGTGTCATGCCTGCTGAAAGGACACTGTGATCAGCAAACATAGCAAACTCGTTACTCACTGATCTGATGTGGTTTTGCAAACTTGGGGAGATGTACACAAAGTCTTTTCTGGACACGTATTTGCACGTGGGTCCAGGCGGGATTCCCAGCATGTCCTCTGCCCATGTCTGAAGTTCAACCCATCCCCTTTTGATCCATTCATTGGGCTCTTTGAGCACACCATGCTCTTGGTTGAAGTCCCCTGCGATGAATGCTGGTCCTGGAAAAGGTATGACCAACTGCTGAGTCAACTGGCGCAGCAAACTATCGGTGTGTTCTTTGGTGGCCACTGTGTTGTGTTGACATGCCTGACCATAGATTACACCACCTCCTACCCACTGCGCACCAACCTGGAACGTGGCTGCATGGACTCTGCCAGTGGACCACAAATCGTGATCCCAACCATGAGCAATGGACCTTGAGGGAAAACTGCTGAGAAAACCAACTCCCGTGTGGGACCCGGCAACTGATCTGAGACCTGGGTGTTTCAACGGTGCATGTGCCCCGGTGACAATCGAAAATATGCTCTTGGTGGATTGGAGCTCTTGCCGAAAACGTGGAACTCCTCTTGAGGAGAGTTGTGTCTCAGCCAATGCAAAAATGCCTGAGGGCAGCTGGTTGAACACTTCAGCTTTGCCTGCGACACCCGTGGGGTTGATGGTTCCCAGGTGCCAGCCTACTTCATCCATGGGTTCCGGCCCTGGAACGGTGGCCTCCCCAATACGAAAAAATTGTGCAACAAGCATCAACAACGCAAAAATCCGGCTGCTTCTGCTATGGATTTGGATGGGCCTCACAGGCCTTTGATTTGCCTGCGGCCCACACCATCATTCATTGCTTGTTTTCATTCGCTTGGACAACAGGTCTTCGATGCGTGACATCTGTTCCCCCAACTTCGCATCCATGGCCTGTGTGAATTTGTGGGTTTGGGACTCCACTGTTTTGTGCAGGTAGTCCAACTTCTGCTCAAAGCTACCTGCCTGCTGTTGCATGTTGTGTTGCACCGACTGCAGCTGCGATAACTGTTTCTCCAACATGGCAATTCGGGGTTCCATGGATTCATCCATCTGGACATCACTGTCACCTTTGATCTGCTGAACTTTATCTGCTATCTTCTGATCAATTTGTGCATCCAACGAAGCAATGTGCGAACTCAAAACCTCTGTCTGCTGGGAATGTCTAGTCGGGAGCTGCTTTGCCGCAGCTGCTGCCGCCCATGGATCAAAGTGAGGACCCCCGGCCTGTCGGTGCTGCTGCATCATATGTTGCGAGGCTTGCACTTGCGGTGGTTGCTTCTCCTTCTTGTGCGGGGCCTCTTCTTTGAAGATGGCCACATCGCCATGCTGAAGCGTGTACACCAAACTCGGGGGGGTTTGTGTGGAATGCACTAGCCACATGAGACCTGACTGGTCTGCGGACTTGCCACACGGTTGAATGGCCTTGGCTGTCCAGCCCCATTGGGAAAACAGCGCATGCATGTTCTGCTTGGTGCAACCCCAGGGCATGGGGCCTACTTTGAATGAGCATTTGGCTGCGCCCATGAAGAATGGTTCATCTGGCTTCAACTTTGCGTGGACAGCTTGGGCCTTTGCAGTGGGCACCTTGATACCATACCTCAAATTCACTCGTACCAATGAACTTGATTCACCCAACACTGCTTGTGTGGCCTTCGCAGCCTGGAGATCCTGCTTGGCCAGCCACACTGTTTGAAAGCTCTCATCCTGGGACTTGCCATCCGGGGATCTTGGCTCACAATACACTCCATTTGTGCCTGACAATGCAAACAGCTGTTGAAAAACACTGGCTAGCACTCGAATGCAGCAAACAAACATCTGGGCATCCGATGCTTTGACTTTCTTGAAGTGGACATTCAAATGATCTCGTTGCCACAGGTCCAATATCGGTCCTTCCTGGTTGTCCTTGTCAGGATGCCAGCTCAAACAAGAGCATCCCTGCTTGGTGCACTTGCGAAGGATCGGGAACCAGGCAATGATATTCTTCACCGGCTGTTGCAGGAATTCATGCCAATCCATGGGGATCTGATCTCGATACACGACCAACTTCACTGCATGGTTGGCAACTTGGGTGACCGCATTCAACTGCTGTGGAGTGTTCCGATGCACTGTCTTCCTGCCTTTCTGAATCAAAATGGCCGACATCAGAAGGGGTTCACATGTGGTAACTGAGGAGGCTGGGAAGCGGATGCATGTTCCATGGCTGGCCGTTTGTTCTGAATATGGAGCTAACACGAGGAAGCCCAAACCTTCATCACTGAGACTACCTTGGGCAAGATAGGGCGTCATCTCATGTTCACTTATCACGACCACTCCTTTGGTTGCTGTTGCGAATTGTCGATTCACAATCTGACCCAACGACTCTCCTCCTTCCTGACAGAAAATTCCATCAGGGATGCGAACCTCGCTTGGCGGCACATAGAAGTTGCCTGACTTGGAGGGGCCAGTGTGCTTCTTAGAGGCCACTGCGACTTTGTTGCCTGCACGTGCTTTGATCACTACTTGCAATTCATCCTCCAACACCAATCTCAACTTTGGAGAGCGGCTGCTAGCCAGTTGCTTCAAGGCCTGCCATGGACGAGGGGATTGAAAGACACCTAGCAATTTCTCCTGACCAATGGCCGTCAGGACACTCTTCATGCGATCATGCAGTCGGTCATTGGGAACACCATGCTCACGCAACAGCGCCATGATGGCAGTGTCTAGCTCTCCGTGACCTCCCAGCCGCAGCATCTTCTGGGAAGGCTGCAAGAGTAATTGTTGCCAAAACAATCGCCTCCAACCGGAGGCAGCTTTGCTGTCCATTGGGGTCAGTTCAGTGTCACCAAGTGTGGCTACCATCCAAGCAAATGCCTGGAAACCACAATCGTTGTGAAATTGGCTCGGCAAAGCATCTGTCGGCTCCAAATCATAGTGCACTCTTCCAGCATGCAACGACTCAAAGATCATGTAACCTTCCCAGGTCGTGTGCACAGTCCATGAGTTCATGTGCTGTTAAAAAATCATGGGGACCCAATGGTGTTTCCATAGCACCATGCTGATGCTTTGCGACTGACCTGTCATTCGGGACAGCCATGGTTCCGAGGTTCCGTGGACATCAACCAACTCATCAATGATCAGGGGTTGCACAACCTTAACCGTGGGAAAAGCCGCACCCACTGAGGCAAGGTAATATTCCATTTCGTCAACCGCAACAGCCCCTTTCTGGTGCATGAGGGCTTCCATCCTGTGCATGCCTCGAAGGTAGATCTCAAGCATTGCAACTTCACTGGAAACTTCACTGGAAACGTCAAGTGTACCATGAATGACCAACTGTTCCTCTGGCAACACATCTTCAGGAGAGACAAACTCACCAACTGCATTAGTGAGTGGGCATTCATTTTGTTGGAGCGTGTTAAGGCTCGCACTGAGATCTGCTTGTGTTTGGTTCACTGCATGGGCAAAGCGATAAGCCATCCCTTCAATGACATCCCACACAATTGTTCCTCCTTGAGCGAGGTCAGCAAAATCGAAAGCAACTTTTGGCTGTCTACGACGTGCTGCCATGTGGATGGATTCATGAGAGCTGGCATCTGTCTCCATGGATTGTGGGCTATCATCAGCGGTGGGAGAAACTTCATCTTCAATGCTCCCTGGTGTCACATGTTCTTCATTTGGTTCTGCATGAGTCATGAACGCTGACAGCGCCCCTGTGCGTTCATCCCCAGGAAAACCATGCTGCACGGGTGTGGGCTGAGAAGGGGCATCTCCTGCCATGTTCATGGAGTGACCATTGCTCACATGTCCTTGGGCAACTTGTGAATGATCAACGGCAATTGCACTGGTACCAGCTGTGTGGTGCTGTTCCGTGCCTGTCTCCCTCCCTTCATGACTGTGAACGGAGGCTAGTTCATCAACCCTGGATGCATTTTCTTCATGGCTGTCCTCCCCCGCTGTTGAGTGTGAGGTAACTGGGCTTGTGGCTTCATGTTCATGATCAGGTGCACCCAATGCATCATCATGTGCTACGTGACTGGCCGGAAGGTGATCATGAGCGAATGGTTCCCTAGTGAAAGCTGCAGGAGCTTCGCCCCCAGAGAGCTGTGGATCATGTGATGGATGATCTTGAACGACTGGGCCAACTAAGTCGGGACACTCAACATGTGAGACATGTGGTGAGGGGTGATCTTGAGCGACTGATGCGATGGTACCATGTGTGCTTACATCATCACTTCCCAACCTTTGGTCGCTTGGCACCATGTCAGTGGTTGCCACAGCTGCCGCAAACAGCTTGTCTTCCTGGGACTCGGTCATGGGTTTTCCATCGGGAAACAACACTTTATCCAGGTCCTCCTGAAACACTTGCATGGCACATGTTGCTGGTTGTGGAAACCATGCATCACGCTGCTTCAAAACTTCATGAATGACGCTTGCCAGCACTTCTCGGGGTTTCACTGGAGTGATGTCACTGAAGCCCATGTCACAAAGGTGGTTCCGGATGTGAGCGAAAATCCAGGCCGACTGAATTGGCGATGCTAGCTGCCCTACCCCTGCTGCAAGCAACCGTTGATCATCGCACCAACCTGCCTGCTTGACCAATCCATTCATGACCCCCATTTCCACAGGTGACAAGTGACGGATGCCATGTGTTCCATCTTGACTTGAGAATCTAACCAGAGCCCCATGCAAACCACCCTGGAGCAGCCTACTTCGAGAAAGTCCTGGTCTGCAGCCACAAGCGCATGCTTGCACCTGATTCGCCCAGCTGTGCAAGGCAGTGGCCCCTTGTGTAGACAAGTCAACCATCTGTGCCTCCAACCCTTTACCGATATTCATGAATGCATCCATCTCTCGGCTGTCAATGTGAGTTCGGCCAACTGCTGCATGCCAAGCTCTTGAAAGTCCGGGAGCACACAACTCAAGGTTGGGGGTGGAATCATCTTTGGCAGTGGTTGCAATGTGACCTTCCCCATGTACTCTTTTGTGATCACCGTCCAGTAGCGTCGTCGCTTGGAGACCCAGATGTCACCAAGCTCAAGGATGGCTTCAGATTTTGTTCCCTTGACCATGGTGAGGTGGTGTTGCACTGATCTTTGAACAAAACCTGATGTCGCTGCATTTGTGACACATTCCAGAATGATCAACTCCTTACGAAGCAGAAATGCCGCAACCAGTCCATAGGGAAGAGTGGCTGCCCTTTCATCTAGCCCTTGTTTGCCATCACCCAGCTGCGAGAATGGTTGGCATGCATAACCCCAACCCATAGTGGCTGAGTGGGGATCAGCCTCATGCATCGCTTTGATGGTACCCAGATTGCAGATATTACCAGTGACATTGTGAATGTCCCCATACTGGTTCTGATGAGCCGTGAATTTCTCCTGGATGTCGTTCTGAACTGTGACCTTCCAGCCAGCATGAGTAGCGCCTTGACCCAGGCCGCCCAGCCCTGAACATGTTTCTGCCAGTTGAAAAAATTCCTGAGCCTGTCGTGGTGAGTGCTCCAAAAGTGCACTTCTGTCATCCAAACTCAGAATTGGGTGTCTGACATGGTCCACCAACGCATTCAGAAAAGTCACTTCAACCGTGTCATCTTGTAAGGAGCCCTTGAAACGAAACTTCTGTTGGTAGATTTCGCTTTGGCAGATGTGGCCATACACCGCATCACGAACCAACACACGTGCAACCAGAGTGGTCCTGCAGCCTGGTTTCACATGGAAAAGATGCTCCTCATACATAGGTAGCCCTTGAAGCGGGCCCGACTGATACCTTTTCACACACAGTTCCATGGCACCAGTCCCTCGTGATCAACTAGGCCAAGTATTCGCTGACACAGGCACTCCTGCCTGGTAGGATCTTGAACCAAGATGCCTTGGGTCAAAACCCTGTACTCTTGGTTCCCCTATCATTATCCATTGTTTTCCCTTTGATTTGGTTGATCATTATAGGCCATAAACTTGATGGTTAATGTTGACCCATAGCCATATCATGGACCCTGCTTGCTATGGGAGGTGCGCTTGAAGATGATGCGTGAGCTGCACGAGACGCGACTTCACAGTCCAGACAGCTTCGCATCTTCAACGTCCCTGGGAACCCGTGGAGCATTGGATCCGGGGCGACTGATGGTGGTTGATCATGGTGGTTGATGGTCGTTTGCCTCATCCATTTTGACGGATATATTTCATGACGTGCGAAGAAATTCTGGGGTATCTAATTTTTGCGTGTTTCTCGAAATACTGGTGGGAGAAGTACCCCCCAAAATCATTCTGTAAAGAACCATTTATAGGAATCACCCCACTATTTTTGGGGTCCCCAATTCTAAGAACCCCCCATTTTATCCATTTCATCCATTGAGTAGTGCTAGTAGTGAGTTATAGCCTTCATTTGCACTAAGTTTCATCCATTTAGTAGTGCTAGTAGTGAGTTATAGCCTTCTTTTGATTGTCTTAGCTTAGTAGTGTTAGCTGGAGAAGATGTACTGCTCACAGTCGCGCCTGACGCCATGTGTTGAGGCTGGACCTTTGGGCTGAGAACATGACCGTCCCCAGTGGTGACCGCCACTCGGAGTCCATGGGAGGCGTACCAAGGAAAACGTCTGAAAGAATCATAGTTGGAAATGGTTGATAGAAATGGTTGTCAATGATAACAATGAGTCTTGATAACGATAATGACAAGAGTATAGTCATGGTGAAAGAAATGATGTAGTGAACAATGTTAATCATAACAATCACTGTTATTAACATCAAAGTGGTTATTGATCATTGTTATTACTCAGTGAATCATTGTTGAATGATAGTAGTCACTGAAGCCCAGCATATGATTCTCGTTGCTGAAATCAGTGGCGCCCAAGGCAAGGGAGCTGCTGAGTCCCGGACCCGGAACCGGGGCTGGCTGAAGATTCTGAAGGCTTCTCTTCTCTTCCTGGTTACTAGGAGATCCTAGGAGTCAGTATATCTATCTATCTACCTATCTATCTATCTATCTACCTATCTATCTATCGCTGAAATCAGTGGCGCCCAAGGCAAGGGAGCTGCTGAGTCCCGGACCCGGAACCGGGGCTGGCTGAAGATTCTGAAGGCTTCTCTTCTCTTCCTGGTTACTAGGAGATCCTAGGAGTCAGTATATCTATCTATCTACCTATCTATCTATCTATCTACCTATCTATCTATCTATCTACCTATCTATCTATCTATCTATCTGTCTATCTATCTATCTATCTACCTATCTATCTATCTATCTATCTACCTATCTATCTATCTA
>VSDK01020521.1:29380-57773 GCA_009767595.1 Symbiodinium kawagutii
TATCTATCTATCTATCTATCTATCTGTCTGTCTATCTATCTATCTATCTATCTATCTATCTATCTATCTATATATCTATCTATTTGTCTATCTATCTATCTACCTATCTATCTATCTATATACCTGTCTATCTATCTATCTATCTACCTATCCATCTATCTATCTGTCTATCTATCTATCTATCTACCTATCTATCTATCTATCTGTCTGTCTATCTATCTATCTACCTATCTATCTACCTATCTATCTATCTATCTACCTATCTATCTATCTATCTATCTATCTATCTATGTATCTATCTTCCTATCTTTCTATCTATCTATGTATCTATCTATCTTTCTACCTTTCTATCTATTTATTTGTACACATATATATGTTCACAGTCCATGATTTGATATCAAGCAACAAGTATAGTCGGGGTTTTCACTCAATGCTTCTTGACACAATAAGAATGGCGGTGCTACTACCGCATGACTTGCACAGGGGATCAATGATTTGTGATCGCGTTATGCTGCAGGACGGCTGGTGGAAGCACTACAAGTTTGGCTCAGGACCAAAAACGTACCTGAAGCATTAGCTTTTTCTGTGTGCAAATGTGACATGAAATGACGTTCATCAGATCGCTGGGGGAGGGGTGGTCGCATGGTGCTGGCAGGATGCAGAAAGGCTGTTCACCAAGCAACTCTGCTCAATCTTGAGATGCCAAATTGCAAGCGATGCGCTTGGGATGCTGGTGATCACAAACAGTAAATTGCACTTGTCTTTTGGCTTGCTGTTTTTTTGTTGTGTCGTGTTGGTTCTAGAATGCGATTTGCTTTCCTCATGTGATCCTAATACTACACATCTTGCAATTTTGCTGTGTGCGCGTGTGTGCAAAGTGGATCAAAGTTTACAAATGATTTCTGAAATGTGATAATGACGTACTGTACCCTGAAAGGTGACTACATTGTTCTTGTTTAATTTGAGAATGCCCCAAATCTAATCAAACCTTGGTTATTTTTGAAGTTTCAAAACCTAATGGCTGACCTGCAAAAACGACTGGACCTTGAGGATGGACAATCTGCTGTCTCAGACTTCAACGGCGCCGAACCGCGAGCGTAATGGACCTGGACTTAGCGTGACCAAACTTGGAGCCACGTTTGGCGGAGGTTGGGAACCACAACCACATTTCAAAAAATCAAACATGATTTGGATCATACATAGATCAGCAGATTTCCAGAGAGACAAACTGATGAAACTGCAATGCCGAACATATTTGAATCTCAATTGACCTTACCTAACTTGATTCTGTTTGTAAAAGATTGGGGTGCTCAATATCAGCCGGGTGCCTCCCGGGGAAACAAAAGGGTAACGAGAAAACGGACAGCTTCACAAGCAGGGCGCAGAAGGGTACTTGATAGCAAGCCATACTCGAGTCACTCAACTTATCTCAATGAGGAAACTCAAATGAATTCTGTGGCAGGTTTGGTGAGACATATGATAATTGAGGCTTAGAGAGCGTATGAACTTGGAAAGTCTCTCTGAAACCCATCGCTTTTCGAGTCTCAGGAGTCAAAGAATTTCAACTGAAGGATGATGTGCATACACCATCGGGCAGGCTTCTTCCTGTCAATGAAGGCGAGTTGGCTTCATCCACAAGGTGTTGTCCATATGAACCAGCACCCCAAAACAGAAGTCACGGCATTGACATTCCGAAGAATTCAGCTCCTGGGTCATGACAATCCTGCGGTGTTGATACCCATCACTGGATGTAGCATCATTACCATCCTTGTATCACCAGTGGGTACCAGCATTGGATACCACCGAACGCATTCGAATGCCATGATACGATCATTGGGTAGCATCATTTTACACCATTGCCTTCGGCATCTTTGGTGTATCCGCATCGATGACTCCTGTGCAGGTCCTTCCAGTGTGCGCTGCGGCGAGCTAAGGTCAGATGCTGCTGAAGCGATTTTGTTTTGCAGATTCGCATGATATGGCGGTTCCTCAAGTCATAGCGAACCACCAAAGTTATGGTTGGTTTCTTACTATAAGTGACCATTCATGGATGATTAGGGGTGCCCCTGTTTTGAGAAACTATGATATCGCAACAGAAGCATCTCAACTATTCCCAACCGATTGCATGCTGCAGTACTGTTTTCGGAGGGTCTTGTGAAATGGCCCACATCTAAGCAGATTCAAGCATTAATTAGTTGCATCGCCAAAGGAAGTTTGGGTACCCGGTTGAAGAAGAGACCAGTTTGATCACTCCAGGAAGACAACGTCAATTGTGGTCGCCGAAGCAGGTGCACGGCGCTTGGGGCCGTTGGGGCCCATCATTCTGCAGCTTTCGGCCGTTGCCAGTTTACCAGTGGTTGAATCAATGGGGGCCATGTGATTTCAATCTCCCTCCACCTCTCCAGTGCGGGGCTGCTTTTCTTGCTCCCCATGTCCGTGCTCTTCTGTTTGATTCTCCCTTTCTTTATGTATTTTTTCAAGCATTTCAAGCCTTTTCTAGCCTTTCAGCCGTTTCCAGCCTTCTCCTTTCCTCTCCTTTCTACACTTTTCAACCTTCTACAGTAGTATTCTTCCTCTTTGATTAAGTTATTGTCTTTTTGTGCCATCCTTTTTTGGTTGACTCACTTCGTGATAGCTTTCGTTTACTCTTCTCTTGGGGCTGTCGATAAATTGAGCATACCACCCAAAGTCATTGCATCGGGAAACCGCGAATCTTAGGATCCCAATTTCTGGGTCCAAAAATGAATCATGTTGTCGCGAGCTCAAACTGGTATCTGGAAAACCAGAGAAACCATGCAAGATAGTTAATGGTCGCCATGGTACCATGAGCGGATTGAATGAACATATTCTAACAACTGATGGGTAATATTTGGAATTAACAGCCTTCTAACAATCTGCAAGATCATTACTAGTATCAACATTCTAGATGATTTTTCAATTAGTTTTCATTTTTTGGATTACTAAGATCATTCAATACTAGTATCAACCATCTAACAATAAAAATCGATAATGATTGTTAGATGTTTTGAAAATCAACTGGAAAATCTGACGTCAATTGGCGATCATTAATCCTAATTGATGATCTACTGTACAATCTTGATTAAAATCAGGCGATCATCAAATCGATTGGAGAATCTATGAAATTTAATGATCTGATTATTCATCTTCGGATCATTAATCTACCGATGGTCCATCTGGTGCATCGTCTCGATTTTGCTCGACTCGCCAAAGCTCCAGGCGAGTCACCAAAGCAGCCGCGAAGCAGGTCGCTGGGGCGCCTGCCGGGCGAGGTGCGGCGAGATAGCGGCCCTGGGGCAGGCGGTCTACTCTTCGGTGCAGGATCAATGAAGGATAGTGAAGCCTAGTGAAGCACCTGGTGAAGCCTAGTGAAGGTTAGGATCATGATCTCTGCTGGTGAAGGATCCATGAAGATCATATAGGATTTCAAGGTGAAGAATCAATGAAGGATCAATGAAGATCATATGGCGGGTCAAGCAGTGACCCAGCCAATTTCATGAGGGATAATGACCAAGCAATAATAAGAAAAACAAGGGTTGATGATAGGGGAACCAGGCGTATAGGGTTTTGACCCACAGCCATAGAAGAATTTTCATTGAATTATCAATTATTTAGAGTATCTACGAGGCATAGAATGGCATAGATTATCATAGCAGGAGAAATGATATAGCTATGAAGATTATCATTGAAGCCTCATAAATAGCTATTCTGCTGGAATCGGACATGTCTTGATTCACTGTCTCATCAATTCTGCTAGGCATCTTAATATGATTGGCAGTTCTAGGTGCGTCATGTCATTTGTCAACATTGAAATGTGCCTCTGTGGCTTCATTGATGTCCTGCAGCTTGATGTGACCAGGTAGATACTTTCACCGGTGATCCGTTTCTTGGAGAAGATTTAGAAGTCGGGTGAGTTGGACGCTATTTCAGACGGTCTATGGTTTCGCAATCTGGGTGTTTCTCACAATAGGGGACCCCCAAAATGGTTGGTTAGTTCCTATAAATACTTAATTCACATTCATAGTGGATGATTTTTGGGCGTCGCTATGCATCATTCAAGCCCAGAAAAGAAGCGCATTGCAATGGAAGTCACTTGCCAAACATGCCGTGGCATCGGTGGGATGTCGTGTGTTTTGTTTCTTGCTTAAGGCTTGCAGATGCTTCAACGAGCTTCTCATCTTCGGCAGGTGTGAGCACTGCATGAGCAGCTTCACTTTTCCAACCAGTTGAGAAAGACATAGAAAGACGTAGAAAGACTCACATGGAGCGTGATGTTCACGTGTTACGGCGCAAGCGAAGGCTATCTCACTGCTGAATATAGCACATCTCCCGGCATTCCCGAGGCCGGGTGAAAGGGTGAAAGGTTGGGACGGTTGGGACATGTGGGGACTGACTGGAGGCTGATGAGGGCTGATGACGGCGTATGATGGCTGATGTTGCCGACCCTTTTGGTGTTGCACACTGCAGTGACATTGTTGAGCTCTAAGGCTGAATCCTACAACGTCCTGGACCAGTGCCGTTGCTGCAAATGTTCAGAGCGCACGGATTTTTTGAAGCAACACATGGTGACAACAAATCTGGCACAGTGACGCGTGGAGCTTTTGGAGTCCTCAGCAAGTCCTGTGAGCTGTGCCATGGCTAGGCTTGGAGATGCTTCCCCGAGTTTCTCATCTTCCAGCCACTTGGATGAGGTCAGTGAGTCAGGCATAGGTTTGTTGCGGATTGGTGGTTTTCAACATTTTGTGTTCTCCGGATGTTTCCGGAATGTTAACAAAGGCTTTGGTTGACTAGTATTTCGCACGGGGTTTGAAACCACGAGGCGGGTTGAGTGTAAGCTTTCAAAAGCACGTTCTGCAGACATGAAAAAACCAGTCGCCCGGGAATTTCTCTTTGTATTGTGCATCCGCAACATAGCCGAATTGGCGGATAAGTTGAGGCACGCCACGACACTCATCCAGAACTAATCTGTCATGGCGGGGCTGAGCATGGCTGAGCAATGTCTCAGGTTCATGGTCCAAGAGCTACTCTGCAGCCAGCTCAGAAGCTATCCTCAAATCAGGATGCACCTAATTTCGCCAGAAACCAAGGCTAGATATCCTGGAGCTGAGAGAGATCGAATACTTGGGGTACCTACACACGGAAGGAGTGGGGCTTGTTCAAGCAGTTGGTCACCTGCTACCCCAACGTGGTGAAGAGACCCAGGACTTTCTGCTGTTGATTTTGGTTTTAAAGGTGATGGAAATCACACCTTCATGACCCTACAGTTCTGACATGTTCCGACAATATCAATAATGCAGACTCGTGAGCATAGATTATCAGGCGGGACTTGTCACTATCAAGCATTTTCACGCGTAGTGCCAGTGTGGCAACACTATTGTCAAGTGCCGAACTTTTGATCTGCAGGTTCCCAGGGCTTCCCACGGGTTGTCCCATGGCTTTGCCCATGGCTTCTCCCATGATGGACCGCCCAGTCATACTGGAGTCTGGTAGGCCCATACGGGCGCCTGCGGCGCCTTCAAGCTGGACAACACGGAACTTTTGCAACGGATCTCAGGCACCGAGAACTGTCGTTGGCCAAGTAAAACAAGGTGTTTCCAAGTCACGTTGCAGCTGGCTAGAACATAACAGCATGTGGCTAGCCCTGTAAGAATCCTCAAATATCAAGGGCTGCACTCGCTTCAGGTTCCAGGCACCTACACTGTACCGGTTCCTGATTGCCATCACTTGCGCGCAGCTAGAATCGCTGAAAGTCGGGTTTCACAGTCAATCACAGTCGTGAAGCAGTGGAGGTTCTAGGAACAGTCTGGGTGGGGCAATGTTGGAGATTGGGCTTCAAACGAGGCTATGAGAGTTGCAAATGACCAGGTTGAAACCGTCGATTCATGTTGATTCAGCTGATTTCAAAGACTCGAAAACTGTATGGTCTATTGTTAATCATTCTGGATGGTCTATCATTAATCATCAGTAGTAGCCATTGTTAACCACTATTAGCTTGAGTGGTTATGACCTAATAGCTACCTAATAAAACTACGATTAGTCAATATTAACCACGATTAATATTATTAACCACAAAAAACTAGTAGTAGCTATTGACCTAGTTTGATTTGATGACTTTGATGGCACAGTTGGCTCCCAGCATCCCATCCCTCCATCTCCCGCGTGACCCAGGTGGAGCGGTGGGCGATCGCTGGGATCTGGGCTGGAGCTCAGCTCCAGTGCTTTGGCTGCCAGTGCTGTGGTCAGAAGCAGCCAACCATCCAATGGTCCAATGACCAGCGATTCCCAAGGGTTATTTTGATAAATTATAGTGGTCATTTATAGTGGTAATTATAGTGACTAACAATAGAACAATGAAATTACCAACGCACATTTAGAAGGGAATTCTAGTGGTAATTATAGTGGTAAATAGTTGGGAAGTTGGGAATTTCAATGTTAACCACTGGCCATTGGGAATTCTAGTGGTTAACAATAACAGGACCATGGTTTGGTGGTTTGATTGATATTTTAGGTCGGGAATTCTAGTGGTGAAGAGTTGGGGGATGATCACCAACACTAATAATGGTCAAACAACTACTGGTCGATGACCAGCGATTCCCCAATGGTGAACTGGTTGGTGGTTTGGTTGACATTTTCTTACATGGCAGTGGGTCAAAACCCTTAGTCCCCCTGGTTCCCCCATCATTAACCATTGTTTTCCCTATGACATTGTTGGTGGAAATCCCCCATGAAGCCGTTGGTTGGTTAACTGCTTGACCCAGCTCGCCATATTTAGCTGGTATATCCCTTATATCCCCTACTATTGTTGGTTGTTATCCCCCATAGCCATTGTTTTCCCTACTATTGGGAAAATCCCCAGGTGTTTCAAGGCTTTTCCCAATCAATCTCTGGATCTGAGTCCGCCCGTCTCAGGTCTCCGGTCTGGCCTCCGGGCACCAGGCGACGCTTGCAGCAAGCTGGGTCAAGCACTTAACCAACTGATGGAGGATCATCACCAACAGAAGTACTAGGAAAACAATGGTTAATAGTGGGGGAACCAGGGGTACGGGGTGAACTGACCCACAGCCACATAGGAATTAGATGCAACTAGGATTGGAATCTACTATTATCGGTAGCTATCACGAGCTTGGATGACCACCTATCATTATCAACCATCTACGATGCATCGTTATCAGACTAAGCAATGTAGATGATCATCCAAGTGATGAATTCTTACGACAGTAATCGTATCCGACTGAATTTTGGACGGACAAAACTATGCATGCCAATGGTTCAAATGCTGCTACTTGTATCAGTTTGTCTACCAGAAATGCTGTACCTCCAAGTCAGTGCCGTTTTTGCTGTTACTACTGCTACCAAACATCACGTCTTTCTCCCAGTTGAGTGGTTGTTTAGTCTATCGACTAAGGATTACTAAGGATATCTGCGGACGCTGGTTTGTAATTTTTTTCGTATGATCGGGGTAAGTGAAATGGGACTGGCTTGACAGGCCTCCGGGGCA
Source organism: Symbiodinium kawagutii (assembly GCA_009767595.1). Classification (NCBI taxonomy): domain Eukaryota; class Dinophyceae; order Suessiales; family Symbiodiniaceae; genus Symbiodinium; species Symbiodinium kawagutii. Next base: position 36,897 of record VSDK01020521.1, read on the forward strand.
AGCACTCCTGGACCACTGACCGGAATGGCAAGTGATTCTTGGAATGCATTTCAGTAAATTTCAAAAATACTCGGAAGAGAAATACTGTACTTGTTTTTGATTTTAAGGTAGCTGGTAGATCACTGATCATGTGTTGAATGAAACGTGGCCGCTTTGACCCGGTCGGTGCGATGACATCAGCTGGAGATGATCATGATCCAATTCGGCCAACCCAGGAAATCTCAAGCGCACGTTTGACGTCCCAAGGTCGTCCGGGAGGTTGAGCCGGAGCTGGAAAATCCCTTCGAAAACGCTGGGCTGCTCGGGTCCTCAGTGCTGCGCATGCGAAGGTTCACAGGGCTGCCGTTTGAACTTGAAACTGTGACGTGACACAAGCAATCAGTAGAGCCTAACAGGAAATCGAGCAACCCAAGAAACTCGTTGAACTGCGGAGTTCTTAAAATTTCAAGAAATAGGTGAACTGCGAGCCGATGTCGCTACCCAAGTCAGAAGAAGCCTATCAATGGATTGCAATGTGAGCGATGCCACTTAGGCATTCTGCGCCTTGGCATTCTCGATGGACCCTCCCAGCAAGACAACGGCCTCGGGCAATTAGTACCTCAGCTGAGTCTATGAGCCACTGAGCAAGGTTGGTTGGTGTTGAAACGGCATGAGCCATCATAGAGCACTGTGAACATCTATGAACATCATCAACAATCGTTGTCCGTCGCTAACCACTATTACATACACTATCTTATACTCATCCACCATAACCCATCTGTGCTTTAAATTGACCTCTATTAAACATGATGAAACATCATGAGTTACATCATGCAACATCATGGTTTCTAAGCATTAAGCACTTTCTAACCAAGCTTAACTCACATCACTAGTTTGCACGAACTACTATTGAGAAAGTGGGATTCAAAACAGCATCACTAGTAGTAGTAGTAGTAGTAGTAGTAGTAGCACCAGTATTAATACCTGGTTGGTGGTTTGATTCACATATTGCTGATTTTCCCACTTGTAAACATTAACAAATGGTTGGTTGACGAGCATATTTTCATTAAGGGTGGTTCAACCACCAACCAGACAATGATCATTTTCCATTACCAACCATTATCAACCACTATCAACTATTATCAACCAAATGGACCATTGTCAACCACTGTAACCATGATTAACCACTAATTATAGAGTGTGGGACGCTATGTGGGTGTGTGTTTTTCGATGTTTTTAGCTATTTTTTGGTGATTTCTAGTTATTTGTTTAGATTTTTACTAGCTTGACAATTTACTTAGTAGGTGTTCCTTGCCTTAGTTGGGATCATTCCACCCTGCTTGCTGTCATGTTGTATCTTTTCATTTTGTAGATCTACTTGAATCCTTGTTCCATTAATGTTTGTTTGCTCTACTTGTATGCTACATGAATCATACCTTTGTAGTATTTTTGTACCAAACCACAATGTATATACATATATAGTACCTACATCTAACCTATAGACTACCTCTTTACTGCCTGAATACTACTTATATACTCCCATATGCTACTTATATACGGCCCATGCACTGGTTGACTTCTACCTATAAAGTACCTATTTAGTACCTCTGTACTACCTCTCCACTGCTTGCACACTACTTATTTATTGCCTAATAGTATCTATATACTACCAATATAATACCTGTGTACTATGTCTGTACGATTTCCATTGCTGCTTAACTATGACCTAAATACTGTTCATTAGAAAATTTCTTTCCTACCTGTGTAGTACCTGCATATTACATATGTAGCTATACACTACCTATATGGTACTTCTATAGTGTCAATGTACTGGCTGAACACTATCTCTTTAACTACCAATGTGCTACCAATATACTACTTGAAGACTGTTTAGAAAGTACCTTTTTACTATCTAGATACCTATATACTACCAACATAATACATCTACACTGCTTGAATACTACTTCATAGTTCTTGTAAAGTATCTATATATTACTTGTGGATTACCTATATGCTAGCTATATCTTACCTATCAACTATTCATGTACTTGCATACTGCTTAAAGACTACCCATTGGCTGCCTTTGTATACTGCCTCTATGTTACCTACAAGTAGCTGTATAATACCTATGTACTTATGTTACGAACAATATCTATATAATGTTTGTAAATTATCTATGTCATACCTCAATAGTAACTAAATATATTAGTTACTTATGTACTACCTGCATACTGTCTATTTACTGCCAACGTATTACCTTCAAGGCAGCTATATGGGTACCTAAACGCTACCACTGGTACCTATATGCTATCTGTACACTACCTATATGCTACTTGTCAACTGCCTACATAATATTTATGTTCTATCTATATAGAACCTCATCCTATACAATCTAAGGATCCCAAACATAAGTTTGCCAAATACAGCAACAATGTCAAACAAACGTATCCTTCAAAATGTCCAGCAAAACACATGAAATTACCAGTGTGAGAGCAACATTGAAGATTTAGAATCTCAAATACGATAGACACTTCAGTAAGTAAAATCGTGCAGCTCGAAACAAATGTGTAAACCATGAAATAAGATTAGAGAAAATACTCTAGAAAAATATTCCGGCATATTTCCCTAACTCTAGCCCCGAGTGGAGATAAGCGTTTTGGAAACTGGAAAGCAAATAAATAATGACTATGGTGGCACAAGAGCCAAGGGAGGAGCCCTTCTTTAGTCAAGGCATTGGGAGACCTCTTTGGGGGGGGGGGAAAAAAACCAAGTTTTCAGATTTCATTTTTTTTTCGCTCCCCCCCCCACCCCCTCTCCAAATGTGAGCTGAATCTGTCACCTAGTCACCTGGTCACCTGTCGTGAATGTTTACGAGGCTCCTGTGTTGCCGGTGTTGCCTGTGTTAAAGAATCTTTAAGTAAAGAATAAAAACGAAAAAAACATATTATCCTGTAATCTTAGCAACACATGAAAACACACACCCGTATAGGGCCGTATAGCGTCCCTTTCTGTAATTATAGGGGTGGTTCACCCACCAACCAGACACCACTTTAAAGGTGCTATTCTATGCACAGAAACCATTTCCAAGCCCAGCAGTTTGCCAGGCGAACACCCCGCGAACTGGCAGGGCCTGGATTCTCAGAGCTGGCGCTGGGTAGCGGTTCATAGGGCTTCGTTGTGTATACAGATTAGGAATGGGTAGAAAAGGTTGGTTAGTAATGGTTAGGATTGGTTAGTAGTGGTTAGTATGCTTCATGATGGTGAGCGAAACAATGGTTTTTAGAGGTTAGTAATCATGTTTGATCATGACAATCGCGATGATAGATCATGTTGGTTCATAATGCTTGGTGCTGCGAGATGTTTTGCTCCGCATGGCCACGAATCATCCGATTTGAAGGCCACTGAGTAAGAACTCAAACAGATCGATGATGAAGTGGATGGTCTGCAAGTACAAATGGCATCAAGGGTGGGTGACCATCATCAAGCACCAGGAACAGTGATGACCAGTGGCCATGAGCCACCACCATGAACCATGGACTATCCCCGGCAATAAACCCCATAGCAGTGAAGTTCCGACCCCAGGGACTCGCAGCCATCTCAGGTCACTCAGCCGCTTGACACGCCTGTTGCAGTTAGCAGTTGTGCGGCGGTCGCGATTGAAAATGACGTCGGGTAGGCATAGTACGTTCCAGGTTTGCAAAGGAAGGCTGTGGAAGGCGATTCGTATGACATCGAAGGAATCTTTGGGATGTGTCCTTCTAAGTCAAACCTGGAAGACTCTAGGCAGGTTGCCAAGCCCTTTGCATTCCCTTAGAGAACATGAGTGTGGCTCTTTTGTGATTTGTTGGCAGTATGGTCAATCATTTTTGAGGCAAATGATGGGGCAACCTGCAGCTGACACAGCACGGGTTTTGTGCGCTGTGGCGAGGCAAATGTACCCATTTCAGAGGATGACTCTGATTCGCAAAGTCGAAAAAAAATCCAACACATTGAGTAAGAATATTTGAGTACAGAGGATTTGGGCATAGTGATCGGGATATTGGGCTCATATTGATTGGGCAATCCAAAGACCAAAAGATTTTGGCATATTTGTGCTCGATTTGTTTGAAAGTCATTGAAGGATCCAGATTTCACCGCAAAAACTTTTTCCAGACAGGTTGATGTCGACACACTTTGCGTGCAGAGTCTTTTGGTTGAACTGTTGGCATGTTTCCGCAGTGCCACACTGCCCATAATTGAATGTCAGCAACTGGATTGGTTCGACTTCTTGTTGACATGCAGACCATAATGATGCACGAAAGCGTAACGATAGCGAGTCGTGAGTGACATTGTCCATTGTAAACTTTTGAACTTCGAAGCCGTAGACAATCCAGGTCAGGTTTGAGTCAAGGATGCCCAGTGCAATCAGATGTGCAGCATTAATCAACGCATCATCATGACTTCTTTGCAGCACCTACCTCTTGTAAGCTGCCCCTGACATGCCCCTAATGCGCTTGAAGGGTCGCAGCGCAGCACTGTTGGAATTCCCACGAGATCCCACGAGACTTTCAGCTGGGACATGGCAAACGTCACCATGCGGTGACAGTCGGCGACAGCTGCCATGTCCGATGATTTCTTGGTCCCGCTGCCATGCTTGCAGCGTTTTGTTGCCATAGATAGGTGTGGGTTGGAATTCGGTCCCAAGTTGAATGACGCTATCAATCATCATGGACCATTGTTCTATAAACAGCACTTACCATTGTTGCCAATTATGAATTTACCATCAAACAAAGAGTGTTAATTTCACATTAGCCATCGATTAAGCGTTGAATTACCTCAACATGCCTAAAAATAGCCTAACATCAAAGAACCTCACTGATACTAGACATGAATCAGATAATCAAGCCATCAATTTAATTAATTCATTATTTGATATCCAATATCCTGAGACAGGCGGCAATAAGATTTCAGAGCAGTTGGCCTTTGGTGCTCACCAGGCTCCCTAATCACTGACGGGTCAGGGTTCTCGCAGTGATTCTCCAACCGGGTCATGCCTTAACTACCCCCATGATGAACTGATCATAACTGATCCTTATTAAACCCTATCTTATCCCTATAAAACCCTATCTTATCCTTATTAAATCCATCTACGTCCTATGACCTGAACATCAGACTGACTACGTCCCCACGTCCTCAACGTCAGGCGCCATCCTCGAGCGGAGTCCAGCGAAAAGACCAGACAGCGCTGTCGGTCCAAGTGACTCTTGGGGATGAAGCCTATCGCGCGTTATGCCCGGGGACACGGCGAACTTTCTACCAGTTGCGAACTGGTCAGTCACTGGGTAGGAGATGGTAGGTGAAAGTCCCAACCTTTGGCACCTAAATTTGACCCACAGTCCAGACTACATGAATTCATCCTTTTTTTTTGCGGCAGATTTCAAGAATGGTTGCCAGTGAAATCTGCTCTTGTTTCATGTTAGTCGGAATCACTAGTAATGATTTTTCCCATACATTCCCATACTAATCATTATTGATAACTGCTAACCAGAAACTATTGTTAACCAGAAAACATTAGAAATGATTAGTAATTACTAGTAATGATTATTCCCAATTAACCATGACTCATATGCTTTGATCATGTATGTCACTTCAAGTGCCGATGGTTCTTGGTCCAAGGCCGTCTTCGACGAGATGAGGAACAGGACAGCGAGGCGAGATGTGCAGGGCCTCCGAGTCGTCGAATTCGTTGATTCACTACGCGTGCGCGTTGGGATGCACGAGGCTTTCCAGTATGATTTTCGCCGAAGAGTTTGACAAGTTTGTTTTTGGAATCGGATAAGAAAGGAAGAATGTGTTCAAAGACGTTCAAAGTACCAAAATGACACAATATATAGGTATGGCTTGAGGTCAAATATCAAACTACCCCTGGTGTCCAACAACACCGGGGATTTTCGCAAAGATCCAAATACAATGGTTAGACATGGTCAGACATGGATAGACATGGTGGTTTCTCAAAATAGGGGTACCGGGGTACCCCTATGTCATCCAATGTTAACTATCTATAGATATTTACAGCGGCAAGAAACCACAGGTCCCCTATTTTGAGAACACTCACATGTTTATACTAAGTCTTGGCATTCCGATATGGTATCGCATTTTATGCTTGGTTGCTGTACAGCCCAAAGACGATGGGCATACTGGGATATCTCATCAGTGTTGCTGGGTTACTATATATTCAACTTGTTCTCATGCTATGGGGGTTTCTCAAAATACGGGACCCGACAATGGTTGGTTTGCTACTATATATAAATGGTTGATATTGGATGATTTGGGGGTAAGCATCAGTTTGGGTGTTTTGTTCTACTTGATAGAGATGAATATAGAATCCAATCCGACACTCGACTCAACTAAACACCAAGATGGCCACCCCATGGACATTCGATACTACCGAGTCAGTAGGAAGCAGGCAACAAGGGTCAACTGTCCCAAAGGGGAATAGGGATGGTACAGATTCGGGTTTGCTGCGCAGAACTAAATCTGTACTAAGCCTCTGAATCTATTTGGGCGAATCCAAGTGCGATGGTATCCACAATGAGATCAGCACTTGGATGCACTAAGATCCCATAGCACTTGGATCCCATAGCACTTGGATGCACTTGGCGATTGGATACTATCCACAGCCTCAGCTGTGCTGTCTCCGTCGCGTCAGATCCTGGAGAGAGCCTTGATCTTGTCCGCCTCTTAGGTTAAATGGCAGGGAGTTTGGGATCCCACTAGCACTAGGATGCACTAAGATGCACTAAGATGCTAAGATGCACTAAGGCTCGACACCTACTCAGTGGTGTCAAAAGCTTTGGGCCAAAACAGTCTAGTGAAGGCAGGGCAGTGTGCTGGAGCTGCTTGTATGATTCCAGGTTCTCTTGCCTGCGCTTTTTTTTAGGCTTCTCCAAAACTCACGGCTTTGTTTTTCACATTTTGGTTGGCTGTGTGCCATGTACTGAGCGTTGGGAACGAGAAGCGAGCACTCAGGAGGTTTCCAAGACTGTCCAAGTACCCAGGCTCACTGTTCAGAGGTCTTGGGAGCTCCCGTTCTTTGCAAGGCTGTGAACGTCGTTCACCAGATGCGCAGTGCTGGCTACTCCGATGAATGGGACGCGGCCTCAAATATCGTTACGATCTCTGGGAGCACCAGTATCATTTTCATTGCAAGTCCCATGAGTATCACGAGGTATCAAGATGTATCAAGAATGATAAGCATGTTTCCAGTACACTGTCGAGATGTTTTGAGCACATTTAAAATTTGTAGTTCTGCATTGAATTGATAGTGTAAACATTTGAATCTTTATTACTGCCACGGCCAATTTGGATGCAGGTTCAGCACATCTCGACCATCCACCGATTGCAAGCATACATATAGTCTTCAATCTTGAAAGTGTTGCTTGCTGGTGTAAAGAGTTCTGAAATGTTTGAGGCCACAACGCTTTGCAGAGCTCTTTTCCGAAGAAAAGAGAAAGATCTACGAAAAGCATTTCGCTTGTTTGACAAGGAAAGTCATTCATGGTTTGTGCTGCGGATTTGCTTGAACCTGACACACGTCTATCAATCAGAGTTGTGCTCACGTGTCTAGGCGCTTCACATCCCTGTTCAAACACCAGTGTGAAATTGGAGTTCTTTCATCAATGAGTGCATACATTTATATAGAGAGTTCAGACTTCAGCAGCTACTCAACATCTTGCAACTCAAAAGCATGACTATCTGTGCGACTGGAGATGGCTATCTAAACTTGACTTGGTATCATTTGGTATGTCTAAGGGAAAACAGTTGACAGCCAGTTATATAACAGTGCGTTGACAGCGCCCAACCGCATGATGTCTGACCCACGTTGCAGAACAAGAGCGGCTGGATCGATTCCACGGAGCTGAAGCAAGCCCTGCCATTGATGGGAGAGGAGGTTCCAAGTGGTCGCAATTCTCTTGTTTCCAGAATAGGGAACCCCAAAAATAGGTGGTTTATTACTATAGAAAATATATTAATGCTGGACAGTATAGTGGAACCCCAAAATACTGGAAGAATAATTATTTACTTTAAATACTATAGGGATAGAAGAGAAATCACGCACAAAACATCCCCTTGGGTATAAGGTCACGCATAAGGATCCTTATGCGTGCCCTGTACAGGTATAGCTCCTATACTCCATACATGTCTTACCAAGTTGTAATGAACTCATTTTCGCCTTGCGCGTACTTTGGCTCAAGCGTTAAAAAGGGCTGCTTGTCTGCAGCTGCGCTTGTACTACCACATACCTGGGAGGTCTGGGGTGTGTGGTTTTAACTGGTTAACAGCCTCAGTTCATATTACACCTGGTTCCTTGCTTGCTTCGGACAGAGCCATCCTTCGCTCGCATCGACTCAGGTCCATAAGTGCAGCAAAAGCTAGCAATCTCCAAAGGACTGCTTAGCTGCCCGGGTCATCGGTGAGCGTCTGCACTCTTTAGTGCATCCTCACACGGCCCTATACCAACTTCCATATTGCATTCGCTTGTGAGTCCTTAGTTTCCTACTGAGTTGAATCCTTGTGAACATTCCCACCTACATATCCAAGTTGATTGCAAGTTGCCTTTGTTTTATAATTGGTGTCCCTGAAACATACTCCAATTTTACTTTGTGCAATCGTCAAGTGACCTTGTAATCTTCACAGATACCAACATCCATATTCAATAAGCCGTGGAACTTCTTGGGCATTAGGCTTGATCGAGGTCCCAGCTTTTACTCCGAAAGGTCATCAGAACTAGAACCGCTCAAAGAGTTGTGGGCCTTTGCTTTCATTCGTGTCCCTGATAAACATCACACTCGAATTGCACTAGCTCGTGTTCATCAAGTTCAAGTACCAACATCTAACAGAGCTTAGTGGGCATATCTCCTTTAACTTGCAAAGCAGCTTCAAGTGTAGATCCTAAGCTAAAACCGAAAAGGTCAAGGTTGTGGAACAACTGTGAATCCCTCGTGAATTGCGGCACAAACAGGAGTAGTCTCACTGCATTGTGTTTCACCGCTATCGCGTTTGGTTTCACTGCAATTGTTTCACAGCAAGGTCTTGTTGCATGCATCGTGATCGATCTCGGAGCCGAGAAGTCGCAGGACTTGAGGCCCTTGGCGTTGCACGTCGGGGTCGTCGAGGGGGCATTAGTTACAGGAGAAGAGTGAAGGGCGCTTGTTTGCGCATCCTTAGAGCTGTTCTTGAGAAACTATTGCTTGTGGCGGCGTCGTTCACGGATCAAGGATTTTCTGTGCCACACAACCTTGTTAGACGACAGGGTCAGCTGGAAGATCGTATCCACGAGATCGCTGAGGAGGGTGTGATTCCTAGACGGAACGAACTTGTCTTGCCAAGGTTATCTGATTCAGAGGCTGATTCGGAGTTGGTAGAGGAACTTGTTATTTCGTCAGAGGAAAGTGAAGGGGAGCAAGAAGAGGTAAGGGCAAGGGAACGCAGTTTGACACCGTCCAGACGTGTTTTTCCTTGGAGACGCCCACCTGAGCCTTCTCATCCACCACCATCCTTTAGCACTGCTACTGCAAGACCATCTGAACCTGTGAGACCTCCGCCAAAGGCGAGACCATCCCAACCGGTGCGACCATCATCATCCTTCAGTACTGCAAGACCAGCTGAACCGGTGAGGCCACCGCCAAAAGCGAAAGCGAAAACATTGGCAAGTGTTAGGATCAGGCCAGACAATCCATTATTGCAACGAGCTTTAATCGAGACTCAGGCACTGAAGGACCAGGGAGTCATCCTATCACCAGAATCAAGGTATACACAGAAGCTTAAGGGCTATATCATCTCCTTAGATTGGCATCAAGTTTGTGATCGCATCAGACGGCCAAGAAGCGAAGGGGGTGACGTGTGTACTGAGTGGAACGGTCCATATTATCTCTTGCCAATTCTCAAGGACCAGCTGAGGGAGACCATTGAGCGTGTGAGATCTTCAATTGTCCAGGAGCAGAACTACGGTCAGGTTGGCGCTGCGAACATCCCAATCCACATCATCGTGTTGAGCTACACTCACAGTCCAAAGTTTCGAGACCAAGTTCTTGATTTAGGATTGCGGGAGGAGCTTCTCACTTTGTCCGTGACCACTGAACAGAGAGTAGGGGTCGGCGGCAAGTTGTGGGCGTTGAAGCGCATCAGTGACAGTTCAGCTCGCATCATCCACGTGGACGACAATTGTGAGATCTTGGAGGAGATTCGTGCAGATTGGGAAACACCTGGTGCACGGCCCTTGATTCACGCTGCTGGAATCTCGATCCCGAGGAAGAGAAAGGCGCAAGACGTCTTTTACAGCCGCAACGTGCTGGAGGCTCTGCGTGCTGTGCAATTCTTCTGATCGGTTGGATCCTGAGCACACGAGGGGTGTTGTTTGAAAAGGAGCGTTTGTGCAGCTGTGCGCATCCTCCATCTTACCACACTTCCAGAACCAATACCAATCCTAAATAGGTTTACTTGCATTTGACCCCTGTTGCTTTGGTGTGATAGGAGTTGCATTTTGCCAGTGTCGTGCATTGTAAACATGCCATCCGTAAATCAAGTATCATCAGCAATGGTGCCAAATAGTGTGGATAGCCCAGAGTCATCTTCACTACAGATATCATCAACAAGTCCTGAAACAGGCAACGCTCCTACGCAAAGCAGAGCCTTGCATGTTAAGAAAGGGAATACCAAACAAACCAGTCGTACATCCAGCAGCTCCAGTCGTGCTTCACTGCCACCGTCGGGGTTGAGTAGGAATGCAAGTGATGGGGCCTTGTCGCATCGTGGTCAGGGTTCCTTGCCATCGCAACCATCACAACATTTGCATTTAACTCGTGCTGATGCAAACATGGCGGTTGATGTTGATGTATATCAAGACCGAAGGTCAATGCACCATGAACAACATTTCTATGATCAGCGCACTCAACAACAGTTGAATGTAGTCCAGGTTGGAGTAGATCCAGAAACTGCCACTGCAAGGGAGAACCAAATCCGTGTTGAAGCCTTGAACGCTGTTGCACAGATGCATCAACAAACCCATGAAGTCCAAAGGGCTGCTGAGAGTTCGGTTTGTAATGCTGAGCTAAGGGTTGCACAAGTGCAGAGTAGTGCGGAAACCGCATTGACTAAGCTTCAGGCACAGCATCAGGAAGAGGTTAGCCGGTTGCAGTTGATCGCCAATCAAGCTAATATGGAATTGACACAACAGTTGAGGAGCGCATCAGAAGAAAATAGGAAATTGAATGATCAGCTATCTTTGCAACATCGAGAGTTGAGTCAACAAAAGGGTCGGTTTGATGAATTGCAGGCAACTATGCTTTCTTTGCAGCATGAGCTTACCGTGGTGCGTCACCAACAAGTACCACAGAGCTCACCCCAAAATGGCACGGATGTAGGTGAACTCCTATCCTGTATGGAGGCATTGAGAGCAGAGGTTCGGCAGATGAAGGAAGATAATCTTCGAAGATCACAGGATGCCGCACCCGTAGAGTTGCCACCCCAGTTCAACATCTACACACCGCCCGGTACAAGGTTGATGCCAAATCCCTCGGCGTGGACACCAAATGTCCCACAAGCTGCATCACCAGTGATATCACCAACCAGGTCAGCTTGTGCAGGGTATCCGCCTTCGCTCAACCCAGTTGCAACTCCACCGCAACCACCATCGCCAGGATCGTCAAGCAGCTCGTCATCATCCTCAAATGATAGGAAGCCAGGAGATCCAGGTGATCCTTGGGGAAGTCCGGCTAGCACACAAGCTAACTCCGGTCAGGGGGGTGGTGGTCCACCCCATGGTTTTCCAGGTGGAAGCCCGGGAGGAGGTGGTGGTGATCCAGGATATCATGCAGGGTTTGGTCAAGTGCCACATGCTAGATCAGTCGCTGCAGGATCGGGTTTGATAGTTGATGAGAACCAAATTTATAAAGCAAAAGATCTTCAATCGGTCACAGTTCCAGCACTTCCAACAGATGCAGCACAGTTTCGGGGATGGCGCAATTCGTTCCTGACTAAGGCTTCATCAATTGACCGCACGGGTCAGAATAGAATCATGACATGGCTTTTGGAATCATTCTCGGCAGATGTAACCGTGGAGTACCTAGAACAGACTTCATTGGAGATGCCAAGATTGGATGCCTATCTAGCTAGTCAGTTAATGGAACCCAAGCATCTTCGTGGTGAGTTAGGTTTGCAGTTCCAGGCCTACACGGAGAGAGAGCAGTTGAGAGGTCGTGCACCGTTGGGCAGAGTGCTGTTGAACATGGTAGCCAGGAGATTCTTCTTAGATTTGAGTCGCGGTGCAAATCTGACACAGCAAAGCTTGTTAGAACTAGACATCGTCACATACTCTTATGAAGGTCTTCGCACTTTTGTTGATCGAGTCGAGTTTGTTCTTAATTCCATTCCTCCGGAGTTGCAACCATCAGAGTTGACAAAGTACACATGGTTGTATTCACGGTTGAAGAAAGTTCGGTTGATGCAACGTCACATCGACAGGATAAAGGACTCTCGACAAACATCTCATGTTCGTTGCTGGGATTGGCTTTTCAATAAGTTAAAGACCACTTTGATTGAGATGAAGGAAGATCAAAATGAGGAATCCATCAGGGCAGCGTTGCAAACCCAAGCAAAAGCTAAGGCAAAGGCAAAGGCAAATGTTGCGCAACCAGGTGAAAGTGGGGATGCTGATACACAAAGTGCTCTCGCAGCCGCTAAGGCTAAGCCAAAGGCTAAACCTAAAGCCAAAGCCACTGACACCACTCCAAACCCAAAGGGTAATTCCAAAGGAAAACCAGCAGGTCCAGGTACCACGGCAAAGCCTGACTCCAAAGGAGGTGGTGCGAAAGGAGATGCAAAGACTAAGTCAAAGACGACGTCAGCAAACACACCAAGTGTAAATTGCATTTTCTGGCCTAAAGGAACTTGTAACAGAGGGAGTGCATGTCCATTCGTTCATGATCCTAAGTTGGCGCCTAAACAGTCTGCAGCAGCTGCAAAAGCTGCTCCTGGCCCAAAGGGTGGGGCACCAGGGGGGTCATCAAGTTCCAATGCGGCAGCCAAAGCCACCGTTGCTACGGTTGTTGCATCGTCGTTGTCAAAGGCATCGGCAACGGAGGTTCGTCCAGAGAGCTCATGGGCAACTTCCACAAACCAAAGTTGGTTCTATGGTTTTGCAAATGCATTCATGAGACCATTCAGGTCATTCTTCAAGTGTATGACTACCTTGTTATGTTTGACCGACCCAGTGCAACATTTCCCAGCAGTAGAACCCTTGGCGTTTGCACCGCACGGTGCATCCCAAGGAATGCCAGCAGTTCTGTCCCATCAACATGCATTAATTGCGCAAAATGGTACAGGAGGTATCTACGAAGTTTCTTGGATCGCTGATTCAGGTGCAGGCAGAGATCTTGCGTCCATGTCCGCTTTTCAGGAACAAGGGATTCCGAAACAATGCTTAGATGGATTACTTCAAACAACTCAAAGTGTGAAGTTTGAGACTGGAAATGGTTGTGTTAACAGTGACACCGCAATCATCACTAATGGTAGTAAGTTTGGTGAAGCATCCTTCCATATCATGAAATCATGTCCCTTGGTTCGTTCACTCGGGCAGATCGTGGATAGTGGAAAGCCATTCATTTGGTTGCCAGGAGAGCTCCCATTCTTCGGTGTTGATGAAAGTGCCATTCAGTTAGCAGCTGATTCTGAAAGGATACATGTAGCAGACAGAGTCGACGATCATGTGCCCATCTTTTCAGAAACAATGCAGTTAGATTCACCTTACTCTTATGGCCTTCCTGCGCACCCTCCAGATAGGGATGAACCGGTGGCAGAAGCAGCCGCTGCTGAAGCACCCGCTGAAGACGGTGGAGGAGATGCAGATTCAGAGCGTGAAGATGAAGAGCCTAGAGATAGGATGGCTAGACTGCTTCGGGAAAGCCAATCCATAGAGCATCAAAGACTTCACATACCAAAGAATCCATATTGCGAAGTATGTCAGCGCAGTCGCATGTACAAGAAACGTACTGCATCCAAAAGGTATGACGCGCTTAGTTCTAGGGGGGCACTACCACCGGTAGAGAGCTTCGGAGAGAGGTTGGCATGTGACTTCTTGATCGTGTCGAAGGCGCGGACTGAGGGTCGCTACAACAATGTGTTGGTGATCAGAGATGAGTTTAGCGGTTACCTACGGGCTTATCCATGCTACTCAAAGAGCAGCGAAACCATCAATAAACACATTCTCTCTTTCCTTGGACCTAGTTATGACAAACTTCCATCAATAATGACCAAAAGTGATCAAGCGCAAGAATTTCTTGCATCATGTGCGCAATTGGGTATGCAGCATGAACCAACTCTCGAAGGGAGATGGCCTCACAACGCTCAACTAGAGCGTGAGCTGCGAACTTTGCAAGAGGTGTCTCGTGCTTTGCACCTGCAAGCGGGATTCCATACATTTCAAGATTTGTGGCCATTGACCGTAGCACATGCAGCACTCGTCATAGATTGCTTTCATGGTGGTCATGAGGACAAGTCTAGATATGAACTTGCATCGGGAGTACCATGGGATTCAAAAGATATCCTTTTGGGCCAATTGATGTACATTCGTGATTTCAACCAAGAAAAGTTTCAAGCAAATGCGAAGCCTGCAATCTTCGCGGGGTATCGGATAGACACGGGACCTTTGCACAAGGGTGTCTATTTGGCCTTGGACTACAAAGCACTAAAAGATTTGACACCAGGGTACCACATCCCAACCAGTGTTCCATGTGAGGAGGCATTCATTCCTGAAGGAGCTCCAGTGCTGCCATTGTATGCCGCGTCGCAACTCGCATTGACACAGTTTGGTGATAAGAACCTTGAATCAATTCCAAACATAGATGTGCCGTTCTCGTCCTTGGAAACCACTGCACCACCCCGTGAAAGAAATGAATACATCACCCTAGATAGGTTGATTAAATACGGAGGAACACCAGGATGTGGAGCATGCTCAAAGGCCTCAGGTACGCATACTGCTGTGTGCAAAGCCAGGTTCAATGGGCTAGTGAGAGCTGATAAAATAGCCTCTGGCAGTAGGACACCCAGGACCCCTGCCATACCTCCTAGTTCTGCCCCAAAGACACCATTTGTACCACCACCAACACCCGCAGATGGCATTCCAGCGAGTATTCAAAGAAACTTCGCAAAGCCAGAAAGCATATCATGAAGATGTTGGATCTCGCAATTCCTTTTCTTGAACAGGTCATTGAGAATCATGGCCGTATTGGTGTTGAATGGCCTAGAAGTAATGGTCTATGGGAAACCCAAGCCTGGATAAACTTCATGACCAAACATAACTTGAAGTACGTCCATTTCGATGGTTGTGCCTTAGGTTTAAAAGGTAAGCACCAAAAGTTCTTGAAGAAGCCGTGGTGTGTTGCGACAAACGACATGAGGTTGTTGCAGTACTTTGGTCAGTACACATGCCCCGGAAATCACGAACATGAACCAACCCAAGGAACAAATGCAACAGACTCTGCATTTTACACACCGGCATTTGCAGAAGTTTTGTTGCAAGCATGGTATCCAAAACTTGCCTTTAGATACATCCCATCGTTGGCTGAAACATCACACGCTTTTGTGACAAGAAACCTCAGCAAATCAGAATGGATGAGTGACGAGCGAGGTTTGAAAGCTGTGAAGGACGAAGCAGATGGTCTACGTCGCAATCAGACATGGGATGATGCCTCTGTGACAACACTAGGTAATCTAAGGCACCAGTCCAAAGTGAATGGCACTTCCGTTAAGGTAGCTGCTTTACACATCCTCTGTGGGATAAAACACTGGGAACAGCCTTGCCATGCTTGGAAGTGGAAAGGAAGAATAGTTTATCGTGGAGATCAAATCAGAAATGAAGCAAATGAAATTGTGCTCTACGCAGATACAGCAACAACACCTACTGCGTTGGTTGCGCTTAACCTTGCTCTTTTCTATGGATCATGCGAAAACAATTCTATTTCCCTTTCAGATGCAGTGCAAGCTTTTCTACAAGCACCCATAGAAGAGGAGACATGGATAATCATTCCCTACGAGCTATGGCTCGAAGAGTGGAAGTCAATTTATCCAAGTGATGCCAAATTGGTCGTTCGCTTACTTCGATCACTATACGGACACCCTCTTGCTGGAAAACTTTGGCAAGAGTTCCTGTCGGTGAAGCTGAAGCAATTGGGTGGAGCTGAATCAGAGCTCTATCCTAGTAATTGGCTATTTCGAAGAGATGGTCAAACATTGCTTTTGAACATCTACGTAGATGATCTAACATTATGCGGTCCAAGTTCCCTACATGTTAGCTTCTGGCAGGAATTGAGAGGTCTTGTAAAACTTGATCCCGAGGTGTTCATTGATGAAACCGGTTCACTAATTCTTGGAAGAACGCATAAGCTTGTTCGCACTAAAGATGCTGCCAAAATGTACTTCGACATGACGTCTTATGCGCAACAGGTAGTAACCTTTTATTGTGACTTGTGTGGTATTGCAGAATCTTCCTTGAAGACCGTTCCATCTCCAGCTCTCCCTGAGAGCAACATGACCGATGAAGAGGCCGAACAGTGGGGTGTTCTTCAAAATGATGCAGCAAAGGCTCTGATGAGATTGCTCTGGCTCAGCAGACTGAGCCGTCCCGACATTTCATTCGTGGTAGCCAGACTGGCTTCAAACGTTTCGAGATGGAGTAAATGGGATGACAGACAACTACACAGAGTAATCTGCTACTTGAAGTCCACCTTAAATCATTGTTGTTGTGGCAGTATTTCCTATGGCCATACGCCAGTGATCCATGCATATAGTGACGCAGACTTCGCTTCATGCGTATGGACTGCTAAATCCACAAGTGGGATTATGCTTGGAATCAAAACCGGAGAATCGTTCTTTCCTTTGTACTGGCAGAGCCGTAAACAGGGTAGCGTTGCAAGATCTACTCCAGAAGCAGAGATCATAGCATTCGCTGCGCTCCTGTTTGGGGAAACTCTACATGTCCAGGAGACACTTCAGCACCTGATAGAACAGGATGTTGAGGTCAAGCTGGAACAGGACAATGAGGCAGTGATAAAGATCATACAAAACCGTTACTCAGCACGTTTGCGTCACTGCAATCGTGTACATAGAGTCAACATTGCAAGCATTTGTGAAACCTTGGATCAGGAACAGAGCTTTGAATTGCGATACTGCAAATCATCGCAGCAACGTGCCAACGGATTCACAAAGATCGTTGCTCCATGCCAGTGGGGCGAAGCGATTGAGCAGATGTGCATCGTTGAAACTCCATAGCAGTAGCGTAGTATGATGTCAATCGCTGAGACATTCCTTTTGTCTTGGCCTGGAATTGTATATAGGGCAGTATGGAGTCTACTCGAGGGGGGAGAAGAGAAATCACGCACAAAACATCCCCTTGGGTATAAGGTCACGCATAAGGATCCTTATGCGTGCCCTGTACAGGTATAGCTCCTATACTCCATACATGTCTTACCAAGTTGTAATGAACTCATTTTCGCCTTGCGCGTACTTTGGCTCAAGCGTTAAAAAGGGCTGCTTGTCTGCAGCTGCGCTTGTACTACCACATACCTGGGAGGTCTGGGGTGTGTGGTTTTAACTGGGATACCCCAAAATAGTGGATGTATAATTTGGGAGTCCCCTATTTCGAGAAACATCCCATTTGCAACCTCTTATAGGTGACCCCATTTTGGCACCAAGGTTTGACGGGTTGTTTGACAATGTTCCACGCACGAACCCTTGCCACAGCTGGGCATGCAAGTGACCGGTCGGCCTTCTCCCGGTTCGTCTATCTTCGGGATGTGTCACAACATGTGTCAACTCATGACCGAACAACATCAAAATATGGCTATGGGTCAATATTAACTAACCAATAATGGGGGGTAATAACCACCAATAATAAGGCAAACTAATGGTTAATGATGGGGAACCAGGGGTACGGGGTTTTGACCCACAGCCATATATCAATGATATGCAGAGCTGGCCAGATTCCCGATACATCCGATACTCGAGCTTGCTTTTCAGAGAATGTCTCCTGGATGCTATCCCCAGCTTGTTCTCCATTACATTGCTGGTAGCAATTTGGAGCTGAGACTGTGGCATAAAGAGATCACGCAAGGTGCCTGAATCACGCATCGATGAGCTGTTCCAGCTTGTCGACCAGGACCGCTGCAACCCGCAAATGCAGTAGCTATACCTATAATACATGTTCCATAATATTGGTCCATGTTACATATTGGTGCAGTACATATTTGTATACAAAAATCCGTTCTTCAATGTGTAACATACACTTTTGCATCGCATGCACGCATGTAGTCCTCCGCGTGTTTCTTTATCTGTGTGGGATTGTTTGTTTTGGAAGCTTTCCTGTTTCTCTTTAGCGGTTCTCCTTGTGCTTCTGTTCTGATTTGCCCCATGTTGCTTAAGTTTTTGCTTGAACTGCCACTGTTTTTTGAACAATGTTGCTTGTTGTCAACCATCATGCACATAATGGCACAGTATCATATTATTCACGTATCTATACACGCTTACAAACATACGTGCATACATTGATTACGTCAAAAAGAAAACAGGCATACTAGGGCCCACTGTGGCTACAACGATTTATTGGTTACAACGACGCTCAGTACTGGTACGGCAACGAAATTCAGATAGTGAGTACGCCGGCGTAAATTCTATGTGTATCAATTTGTACGTTTCGTTGTTGATTTATTTTGTGCACGTACCTCATTACGGACTGTTCACACCCGGACACCCTCCAAAATGGACGTTCTTTCTTAAGGTACTAGACACGGGCCGGTCCCAACCCAAACCCTCCAAAACAAACGGTTTCTTGAAATAGAGGGCCCAAAAAAAAGGTTCGGTTATTTCTCTATAAATTGCCAATGAAGGATGATTTGGGGGTACCCGATTTTTGAGAAACCATAATAAACCCCCATGCAGCCCAACTAGGGACCAGGGACCAGGTAAGCCAAGGAATGCCAGGAGAAGACCCACTGCATGATCTCGTTGAGCAAGAGTGCGTTCAGTAGCAAGGACATGCCTACATACACACATGGCTGCGGCTCAAAATGTAAAGGCCCGATCCATACCCCGGGCCCACACGCGATCCATACCCCATGATCCATACCCATGATCCATACCCCTTTAGAGGATATGATCCATACCTACGATCCATACCCATGATCCATACCTCAATAATTTTATTACACTTGTGGGAGGTGCATTGATTTTGTTTTTGACTTGTCTTTGTGGGTTTCTTAGTTGTGTCAAGCTTAAGCCATGGGTTTTTATTGAGGTTTCATTGCCAGTTGATTTTCGAGGCCGTTTGGGGACCAATTTCTTTAGCTTCAGCATGCCTCCGAAGAAGGCATACAAGCGTTGAATGGTTTACAGATGTTTACAGCAACACATAAAGTCATCGCCCCGGAGCTAATATTTTGATAGGTATCTTAGAAGTCCATGGTGCTTGCTGCTCATGTGTTGATATAGAGGGTAGATTATCCAAGGATATCCTCAGAAAAAAATGAGAGTATCGGGTCCATTTCGTTCCATACCCCGTTCCATACCTGTTCCATACCCGTTCCAGACCTGAACCACGTCATGTGGGGTCCACCCCCCAAAACCAAGACCATGGGTTAATCTTATTGATGATCTTTTCTATACGGTTTGTAATACATTTGCTATACGTCAGAGATTGACAGTGATGTGAGAACAGCAACGAATGTTTTCTTGCTGCTCATCTTGTTTCCATCAGAATCAGTCCGGGAACGTATGCAAATCATATTCTGATAGGGCTATGAATACCTTCCCAGGATGTATCACAACAACGCATTTGAATTTGAATATGTGCATATTTTTTTTGTGTATGCATGCCAACCAGCCGGCAAATCAATTTTTCCATGTTAACAAGCAACAAATGCACATGTTGATTGTTGTTTTTAAATGTTGCAGTTACAAAGCATGCATTATATATATATATGTATATATAAAGATAAATTTAAAAAGTATCTAATGCAACTGCCTTTGCAAAAGGTCCGGAACAAGACCCGTGATGACAACTCTTCGTTCCATACCTCCGGAACACCGCGTACCGTTCCATACCCGTTTTTTGAGCCATGCCCACATACTACATGCATACATGCATACATGCATACATACAGATGCGTGCGTACATGCAAACATACTGAATCCATAATATACGGACGCGCAAACATACTAACATACAAACACACATGACATAAATAAATTACAACACATACATTACATTGCATTGCATTGCATTGCATTGCATTCAATTGCATTACAGTACACCATGTCACAGTACAGTACATCCCATTACATTGCACACATGCACATAAACATACATACACACGTGCATGCGTTTATACGTACAGAGACACACACACAAACACCTGTAGATACACACGCATGTATGCATACTTTCACGCACGCACCCGCTCATGTCTGCATGTATACACAACCGTGCATGCATGCACCTGTGTGGCATGATGGACACGTGAAAATGTACGCGCAAAAGGTCACGACTAGATATTGGTTAATTTGGCAGTGTAGCAGTGTGGAAGGTGTCTTTTTGATTCTTGACAAGGTCCCTGTTTGGGGGTTTCTCAAAACAGGGAGCCCAAAAAATGGTGGGATTATTGTTATTATTGGTTCATAACTAGATGATTTGGGTGTACTCCTATTTTGAGAGGCACCCACACACACGCACATACATACATACATACAATACAATACAATACAATACAATACAATACAATACAATACAATACAATACAATACAATACAATACAATACAATACAATACAATACAATACAATACAATACAATACAATACAATACAATACAATA
>VSDK01020522.1:11294-67375 GCA_009767595.1 Symbiodinium kawagutii
AGTTCTTGACCCGCCACTGGTGTCGTCAGCTTGGATGATGGTGTGCTGCTCTCAATAGCATGGTAGGCCGAAGACACACAAAGGAAGGGCGGGCACTTGGTGCTCTGCCTGGGAGGTTTGATTCGCTCACTTGGGGGGGCTGGGGCCCCCCTCTTGCTATTGTTTTTCTGCTGTTTGGGTACGGCTCTTTTTACATCTTCGCATTTACTTTGCTGGCTTGGAATTGGTGTTACTTTCTTTGTACGAAGCTGCAACCATTGGGCATCTACAGCTGGCTTGAATCGTGGGCAGTCACTTGGCTTGAGCAACTGAATCTCTCTTCGTGATGATGCTGAGAGACGGACGAACGATGCCTAGCTGACCGCCTTTTGAGATGAGTGAGTGCGGAGTGTCATCTGTTTCACCCTGTGCATATAGTATGTCAACTAGCTTGATGACCTTTACGATGGGGCGGGTTTGTCTCTTTTGGGGGTGGTTTTGGTTTGCTGGTTTGCTTGGTTTTGGTTGTTGCTGGTTGGTTTGGTTTGGTTTTTTTGGTTTGCGCCCATTCGGTCATCATGCTTTAATTGAAGCTCATGTGAAATCATGTGCAGTCTTTGCAGCTTTCCGGACTAGTAGTGACCTGCATCGTGTGTGCAATAGGCACTTCCTGGAAAAAAAATGTGCAGCTCAAGTTTCCATTCGGTATCTGGATGACACGATCTGCAAATAAGGCAGAACAAAAATTTAAGTGAAGGACAAGAAGAGGGGGGTGGAGGGCCCCGATGCAATGGTGAAACCTGGCAAGAAAAAAAATTGAAAAAAAGGGGAGATAAAACGGACACAAAGACGAAAACAAAGGAGAAACATGCGCAAAACGACGGAAGACAAGCATTAGCGCAATAGAGGACAAAAAACTCATTTCAGTTTCCAAGAGCAGGAGGACCTCATGCTTTTTTCAATGTTGCGCTTGCAGTGTTTTCTTATGTGAGACTTGCGAGTTGCAGCAAAAATTCAGACTAACATCTCCATGTCAAACATCAGAGCGGGATAAAGAAAGTTGCATTTGTTTACCCAGCCCTATAAGGGCTTGGACGAAGGGCTCGGCGCGCACCTGACTTGTGAGAGTCTATGGCATTCTGCGCGGAGGCATTGCCATCGATTTCCTTCAATATATCATTCTCATTGTCACCGTCATTGCAATCAAAATCATCATCATCATCATCATCATCAACGCCATGATTATCATCATCATCATCATCATCATCATCATCATCATCATCACCATCGTCATCATCATCATCATCATCAGCATCATCTTCATCATTTGTATCATTGTCATCATCTTCATCATTTGTATCATTGTCATCATCATCATCGTCATCATCATCGTCATCATCATCATCATCATCATCATCGTCATCATCATCATCATCATCATCGTAATCCTCCTCCTCCTCATCATCATCATCATCATCATCATCATCGTAATCCTCCTCATCATCATCATCATGATCAACATCAAAAACATCATCTTCATCGTGGTTTTGGTGCACATGAGTATCGACATCATCATCATCATCATCACCATCATCAACATCAACATCATCAACATCATCATCATCGTCATCATCATCATCCCACCATGGTCATCATCGTCATCATCATCATCATCATCATCCCACCATGGTCATCATCATCATCATCATCAACATCATCATCATCATAATCATTATCATCGTCGTCATTCCTACCAGGGTCGTCATCAGGATGTATTGAAATCATGGGGAATTGGACAGGTTTTGGTTGGCAAATGCTGCATGCTAGGCATGTAGATGGTGCTTTGAACCAAATGATGCCGTGTCATGCACTGTGATGTTGTTATGCGTGGCAGACGTGATGTGTTGTCTGTTTTTGCGTATCATGTGGCCAGTGCGGACAGGCGTGATTTCTGTGCCTGGACCATGACATTTTTTGGGCAAAGCAGAAGTTCGCGCGTTGGGGCTGGGGAGATTGCGTTTGGTGCGGTGTTTTGGTCCAGTTGCTTTAGCAATTGTGTTTTGGTGGTGGTGTTTCCTTGTGGTGGTGGTTTTTCGGTGTTTTTTTTCGATTTTCCCGACCAACCAGCTGGGTTGCTAGATTTGTCAAAGCCAGTTCTCCTTCTTTCCTTCCTTCTTTCCTTCTTTTTTTCTTTCCTTTTTTCCTTCTTTCCTTCTTTCCTTCCTTCTTTCTTTCTTTCCTTCTTTCCTGCTTTCCTTCTTTCCTTCTTTCCTTCTTTCCTGCTTTCCTTTTTTCCTTCTTTCCTTCTTTCCTTCTTTCCTTCTTTCCTTTTTTCCTTTTTTCTTTCCTTCTTTCCTTCTTTCCTTCTTTCCTTCTTTCCTTTTTTCCTTTTTTCTTTCCTTCTTTCCTTCTTTCCTTCTTTCTTTCTTTGTTGTTTCTTTCTTTCCTTCTTTCCTTCTTTCCTCTTTTCCTTCTTTCTTTTTTTCTTCCCTTCTTTCCTGCATTCCTTTTTTCCTTCTTTCCTTCCTTCTTTCCTTTTTTCTTTCTTTCTTTCCTTCTTTCCTTCTTCCATTCTTTCCTTCGTTCCTTCTTTTTTTTTCCTTCTTTCCTTTTTGCTTTCGTTCTTTCCTTCTTTCCTTCTTTCCTTCTTTCTTTCTTTCTTTCTTTTTTTTTTCCTTTCCTTCTTTCCTTCTTTCGTTCTTTCCTTTTTCCCTTCTTTCCCTCTTTCCTTCTTTCCTTCTTTCCTTCTTTCCTTCTTTCCTTCTTTCCTTCTTTCCTTCTTTCCTTCCTTCGTCTTCATCAACCGCGGGTGTCCGAGCTCAGTGATCACCGCTGGACCTCACATGCCATTGTCCGAGCTCAATGAGCACCGCCGGGCTTCAAATCCCAGTGTTCGGGCTCAAAAAGTGCCGCCGGACCTCAAATGCCAATGTCCGGTCTCAATGACCGACGTTGGATTTTGAATGCCAGTGTCCGATCTCGGTGAGCACCGCTGGACCCGAACTGCAGAATGCCAGAAAAAATGCAAGACAAAATGCCAGATAAAATGCCACATAATATTGCAGATAAAATGCCAGATAGAATGCCAAAAGGCATGCCAGAAGCATGTGCAAAACCTCAATGCCAGATAGAACACCAGAAAAAATGCCAGAAAATATGCGAGATTGAATGCCGGAAAGTATGCCAGATAGAAGCTGCAAGATATGCGATATAGAATGCCAGAAGATATGCAAAATAGAATGCCAGAAAATTTGCCAGATAACATACGAAAAAATATGTCAGATACAACGCTGGAAGATAAATCAGATAAAAAACAGAAAAATATGCCAGATAGAATGCCGGTAAGAATGTTAGAGGACATGTCAAATAAAACGCCAGGAGATAAATCAGATAGAACACTGGGTTTTCCAGATACAACGCCGGTAAGAATGTAAGAAGACATGTCAGAAAATATGTCAGATAGAACGCCAGAAGATATGCGAGATAAAATGCCGGTAGAAATGTCAGAAAATATGTCAGAAGACATACCAGATAGAACATGTCAGATAGAACGTCAGGAGATAAGTCAGATAGAATGCCGGTGAGAATGTCAGAAAGTATGCCAAAAGATATGTCAGAGTGAACGCAAGGAAGTACCCCGCATAGAATGCCGGCAAGAGTGTCAGAAGATATGTCAGATAAAACGCTAGTATGTGTGCCACATAGAATGCAACTAAGAAATATCAGAAGACATGTCAGATAGAACGCCAGAAGATAGGCCAGGTAGAATGCTGGTAAGAATGTCGCAAGATATGTCAGATAGAATCCCATTATGTATGCCAGATGGAATGCCAGTAAGAATGTTAGGAAACATGTCAAAGAGGGCCATTGTGTGTGCCAGAACATATTTCGAGGGGTTACTGTATCGCAGGTAGTCAACTTGTTGATGATACGTTAGCAAACCAAGTGAAAAAATGTAATCTCGTGCTGCAGTGGTTAGAATGTGAATTCATTCATTTCCGTTGTGGTTTTTCATGTTCTCCTGGTTGGAGGTGGGAATCTTCATTTGGAACGCGCTGCATTTTTTGCTTAAGGGGTTGTACGTACACAAGCATCTTACCAACACGGCAAATGATGGCCGTGAACCTGAATCACCGCTCTCTGCTGAGCAAAGAAATAATTGTCAGTTGGGTGGAAGCCCCGTAATTGCGCAACTGAGAGCCATCGCATGTATATGAATTCATCGCCCTGTGCCCATTGACATATCTTGCGTTTGCTTAACCGACCTAATTTCAAATGTGGGATCTTCCCTTCGTCCACTGACCAGATTGGAGGGATCCTTTTGCATTTTCCTTTTGGAGTGTTGCTTGAAACCCCAGACACACCGCTATCGATTCTGCACATGACTTGTAATCTTGCATGTCCATGTCCCCTGATATCGTTTGTCCTACCCTGTTGTCCCAGAGGAATGCCTTGCGATATGCGCAAACTGCAAGGAAAATTTGCAAATCCGACCTGGTCCCTCGTACGTGGTCCAAATTTGCACGGCCCATGACTTGACACCTTGTGCAGCCAGGCTTCAGAGCGGCCCAAGAAAATACTTGAATTTTATCACTTTTGCAAAAACATCCGGCGGCTTCCCCTACTGTCAATGCTTCAGTCCTGCGTGTGTTTCTCAGCAGATTCATTCCTAATATCATCTTAAAATTTGCAAGAACAGTGCTGCTGCTCGTCTTGATGTCATTTGCTTATGTTGACAGGTTGCTAGCAGATTTGTTTGCGTGCAGTTTTGCAGTTTTTGTTGGGAAGATGCATGCCTTTTGGGATGGGGTTGCAACAAGGCGGTAAAAACATGTTGGTAGGCTTTCTGTTGATGTCAGGTCGGACAGTGTATGTTTTCAGTGTCAAAGTGGTCATACTCTCAGTCGTCATCTCTACCTGGCATTCTTATTTTGTTTCAATCCCCTTTCAGGCAAATGTTTTCATCTCCTTTCAGAAAAGCATACCCATGGGTTCACTGCCGAGAATCATCCTTAGCAAACGTTCAACACAGACTCCAAATGAAGTGTTTATTCCCCAGTTAGCTGGTAAGCTATAAGGGGTTCTTACTTCTCAATGCTACGGCCTCGAATCGGCGCTTTTGTTTGCCGCTGCTTTGCCGCTGCTCATGCTTGTCTCCCTTTCTCTCGCCTTCGTCCCCTCTTTGTTTCCCCTTTGTCTCCAATTGGTTTCCCTTGTGGCTCTGGATCGGCGTTTTATTTGCCGCTGCTCTGCCGCTGCTCATGCTTGTCTCCCTTTCTCTCGCCTTCGTCCCCTCTTTGTTTCCCCTTTGTCTCCAATTGGTTTCCCTTGTGGCTCTGGATCGGCGTTTTATTTGCCGCTGCTCTGCCGCTGCTCATGCTTGTCTCCCTTTCTCTCGCCTTCGTCCCCTCTTTGTTTCCCCTTTGTCTCCAATTGGTTTCCCTTGTGGCTCTGGATCGGCGTTTTATTTGCCGCTGCTCTGCCGCTGCTCATGCTTGTCTCCCTTTCTCTCGCCTTCGTCCCCTCTTTGTTTCCCCTTTGTCTCCAATTGGTTTCCCTTGTGGCTCTGGATCGGCGTTTTATTTGCCGCTGCTCTGCCGCTGCTCATGCTTGTCTCCCTTTCTCTCGCCTTCGTCCCCTCTTTGTTTCCCCTTTGTCTCCAATTGGTTTCCCTTGTGGCTCTGGATCGGCGCTTTGTTTGCCGCTGCTCTGCCGCTGCACATGCTTGTCTCCCTTTGTCTCCCCTTTGTCTCCCCTTTGTTTCTCCTTTGTCTCCCTTTTGTCTCCCTTGTGGCTGTGGATCGGCGCTTTGTTTGTCGCTGCTCTGCCGCTGCTCTGCCGCTGCTCATGCTTGTTTCCCTTTACGTTTGGTTTGTTGGCCTTTGTCTCCCTTCATGCTTGCCTGGGTTTGTTTCCCTTTGTTTCGGCTTTGTCTGCAATTCAAAACACATGTTTATGGTACACACCTTGGAAGTTCTTGTGCGCAATGCGCTCGCTATTTGGGGTCTATGCTGGTGTAATTTCACCCTTTCTATACATGTTTCACCATTGTTGCTCCGAAAGCTGTGGTCTTCACCAATGCTGAATCGAATACTGCATGATTCTGCATGATGTACAGCATTACCACTTTCTTCATAGCATCGGCACTATTAACGGGTATTGAAAACGGGGAACTTGAGAGACCATTTCCCCCAATTGTGATAGTCAGGTTTCTTGCAGATCCTTGAGTTACTGTATATTGTTAGCCTTTTTGACGTTAATTATTACTGTCGACCTGCTTTGGGAGTGCTGCAGATGTGTGGTACTATTGTATATGAAAAACCTGTCAAAAAGCTCAGGTTGGTATGCCGTATGGTGCACCTCAGGTATTTTTCCTGGTGAAAATTGGTAATCTTCAGGTCTCTGTGGAATCCTGCGCCTACAATTCTCAGAGGGTAGATTTGACCACATTTCTTGATGGGTTCTTGAGTCCTTTGTTCCACGGTGGCCTGTTGGCTTGTTGTGCAAATTCTTTGGAATTTCCTGTACTTTCTTGGCTCAAAACTCTGCAATGCCAGGACTTTTTGATGTTTGATAGTTGATGCAGACATCTTTGCTTAGATTTATTTGAGGATGCAAATTGTTGCATGCGGCATATGTTGTAACATATATATATATATATATGTATGTATATGGTGCTTCTGGGGATGAATGCACTACGCACATGAATTTGCAAGATGAAAATCGTCCTCCTGGTGGATGAGGTGCTAAGTAGCGCAGTGGGTCGGGAAGGAACACCAGCCTCAACTTGGGTTCTGTGCAGAGGGCGGGGTGATTCCCTTGTTGCTTTGGACTTTGAAACCCAGAAAGAGCGACCAGTTGCACGTGAATCGACCCGACTTGCAAGATATTTGAGTTCAGCAAGGATGTGCCAGATGAAAATTCATCAGCACCTCAAATGTTTTCTGTTTGTATGCGCTGTCTGTTTGTTTTGTGTCAAGGAGCAAGTGACCTGTGATGAAAGCGTGGATTCTGAGCTGCTCCTGCAGCTGC
Source organism: Symbiodinium kawagutii (assembly GCA_009767595.1). Classification (NCBI taxonomy): domain Eukaryota; class Dinophyceae; order Suessiales; family Symbiodiniaceae; genus Symbiodinium; species Symbiodinium kawagutii. The sequence goes on from VSDK01020522.1 coordinate 18,306, forward strand.
AACAGGAGCTCCCGGGAGATGTTGCAAGCATAGTTCTATGGCAAGTTGTGTAGAGCCTGTTTTCCTATCTTTTCCTAGGTGTTCCTTGTGTAAAGGGTCCGATGTTCCCCACATGTGCTGTTTAATGCGCGGTCTGGGTCAGCTAATTTGTAGTTCTATACGGCTTTCACTGGAGCTTGTGTGTCCAGATGAGGGGGATACGGGATAATTGTTGTGGCGATTGGAGTTTCCTGGAGACCGCCACAACCTCACCTGCTTTGCCTTGAACAAAGTCACTGAAACATATCTTGGTTTGTTGTTCACTTTGATTCTGGCGTCTTCGCTGGCGGTGCCATCACTGTTCTGTCTATTAAATCTATTAGGTATTCAAGTCTGGCCTATGGAGCCTCAAAGGGGTCTGAACCTATGGTACCAAAGCCAGCCGTCCGGCTGATCGAAATTTGAGAATTCGGGGGTCTGGGGCCCTGACCTGAGGCTTAGGGAGTTGCCAGGAACCCGGTTTGGACTCGGAAGGGTAAGGACCCACGTATTTTCTCAGTTACTGGGCTCCCTCTTGGGCACGTTGTAACAGCAACGCGGGCCCACATTTGTGCCATCTTGACTCCGTGTTGGGCACATGTTGTCGCATGATTGAGCAAAAAAACGCAGACCCGAGTAAAAATGTGATTCTTCATCATCTAAAGGAATACACATTATGAACCTATCTTTACAACGTGGAAACCTATGTATGTATACACACATATTATACATAGATAGGAAATGCTCAAATCTAGTAGCCGCACAAAACCATTGGAACACTTTGCTGAAGTAAAGGCACTAGAAAACTCTCAAGAAATGATGAGCAGAGGCAAAGCAATTCTATGAAAGGTGCAAAGTAACAGATGATCAAAGTTGAACTAAATATCCAACTTGCAATGTTGAAGGAACAGAATGACACGACGCGAACGAATTAAACGACACTGAAACAAGTTGACCGATACCAACCGGCAACAAGGAAAGCAACACAATCATACCTTAAAAGCTCAAACATCAAAGCGCAGATGACTATCTTAATGGTACTGTACCTTCCCCTCGTTTCAAATCTTGGCCTCACAGCCTCATCGTAAAACCACAGTCACACATATCAACCTGATTCATTCCCAAGAAATTCCGAAATAAAATCACACAGAATGTACAACAAAGGTTGGGCTGCAAAGCTGTGCCTTGGCAGGCCGTCGAGTGTGGCCTCGCCATCTCTTTGTTAGACACGACGTGCAACTTGTAAAACTTTCTTTCCCGACCTCGGGAAACTTATCATGCTGAAAATCTAAGAACTCGTTTGGTCCCAGAACCATCCTTTCTTCGGGGGACAGCCAGCAGACACGACGAATATGCTATGGCTGCTATGTTAGACGGTGAGTATTTGTGACCTTTGAAAACGATGAAGAGCTGCTGCAGGAGGGCGCTTCCAAGTCGAGATTGCCGAAGGCTGGGACAGAGTTGCAACAGTGAGCTTTATTTTTCAATGGATCATTGAAAGTAAATGAAAGGTAACTTTTGTTGTCAAAGAATTGCCATCAGCTTCTGGGTTCATAAACTCTACAAAATCCACAGGGCAACATCAAATTGCTTTGTGAAGGGACCTTTTTCGCACACTGGGCTTGGTGTGAGAGTAGACTTGAAATGCCATGTCCAAGCATTGTGCAAGCATTCGACGGTGAGAATTGCTGTCCAGGGTTTTTTCAGAGAAAGCAGGAAGTTCTGAGGAAGTCTGAAGGAAGTCTGAAGGAAGTCTGAAGGAAGTCTGAGTCGTTTCTTCAGTTCTTTTTTAGATATGTAGAATTTCATTTGGGATCCCAGTCCCTGGATCTTTGACATCGAGAAGTCTTCTCACTGCGCAACGCAGTTTCCGGGCGGGGCTGAAGCACTGCGCAGTGCCGGGAACCTGGAGATTTCAAGCAAGCACTGAGCGTGTGGAAACTTTTGCCTTTGGAGGCACCATAGGCTAAAGGCAGTCCATAGGCTAGTAGGTTTAGAAGCCTATGGACTTTCTCAAAGTTCTAAAGTTTACTACAGGCAGTCCCTAGGCTTTGATGCAGCTGCTATGCACTTGCTCTGCCTTGCTCTGCCTTGCTCTTGCTGGATTCATGGGATTTGTTCCGCATCATACTTTGGCTCAAGGGCCCCGGCGACATGATATTCGCAAACCGAACCGATTTTCCGAGGTCAGCTTCAGGGCAGCACAGCAAAAGTTTAAAAGTTCAAAATATGTCGTTAGCTTTCCATTGGCAGCTTTCAATTGGCATGAAATGATTGACATTCCCTCGAGGCACCCTTCGGAAGGTACTCGCAGCTCAGGAGCCAATGTCATGGGGTGGTTGGAGACAAGGCAGCTGACTGATCTTGACTGTGGGGCCAAGACTGATTTTTCGCGTGTAGCGGCTGCTGTTGTTGTTGTTGTTGTTGTTGTTGTTGTTGTTGTTGTTGTTGTTGTTGTTGTTGTTGTTGTTGTGGCTTGTTGTTGTGGCTTGTTGTTGTGGCTTGTTGTTGATGATGGTTGTCGTGGTGGTGATGATGGTGATGGTCGCGTTGGTGCATTGGTTACGATTGGTGAAGCTCGTGGTAGTGGTGCAAAAATTTGGTTTTTGAAGTGGACAGACAGGAGTCATGCCTGTCAATTCCACGCACTAAAGCACACCGTGGTGGTACTCTCCAAGACCGCACAAGTCTGAAAGCCTCCTTCTATGGGACCCGATGTTGAGGCTAACGCCTGTTTTTCGTACCGCAGGATGTGCCATTGGGCCATCAGCATATCGTGGATATTGCGGCTGGCTTCAGCCCTGACGATCGGCCAGCCGGCAGCAGGGGCAGCAACACTGGACAAGAGCTTGGAGCAAAAGAATCGAAAGTTGGCAGGAAACAGTGATCAAATCTCTCTACCCCTGGACGGTCGGCCAGCCGGCAGCAGGGGCAGCAACACTGGACAAGAGCTTGGAGCAAAAGAATCGAAAGTTGGCAGGAAACAGTGATCAAATCTCTCTGGCTGTCGCTTTTAGGGTAGAGCCAGCAACCAGCGGCTTTGACTTTTGCCAACTTAAGAAAGTGAAACTGAATCTAAGGTGTTGGTTTTTATGTGTTCATGTCACCTGAAAGCTCTTGATGTCGTGGTTTGCCGACAGTTTGCTGAGCTCCAGCTCCTGCAAAAACTCAGGAAGGGTACATGCCCAGCAGCCCCAGGTGACTTTGCCTACAGGCAGTGACTGAAAGTATTCTTGCACCTTCAAGACAAGTAATCCCCATTTCCAACTGTTTTCGTTTTTCAAGGGAAAGCTTGCCTCCAACAGGCAACATGTCTCTGAGGTAAAGACTGCATTTGAGCATGAAAGGAACATGAGCATATGTTACATGTGTTTGGTAATTTGGACAATCACCTCTCATTGCTCTAAATCACTGGAGAAGGAGGCTGGCGATTGGTATTCACTTTCTTGCAAAGGCAAGGGCACATGCCAGATAAATAAGTGCTGAGTCAAGCTCATCAGTGGGATGCTCACGAATGGTGTTGAAATGTGGTTGACAATGAGAAGTGCAGCTTTAGCACTGGACAGCTTGGGCGAGCAAGATCAGCCGCCTCGATATTGTAAGCACCACTTTCTGGAACGCAGCTTCGGGAAACACTTTCGGATGTCGCATCGCAGGCGCAACAGTCATTGGTCGAACCATATCGACACCAGACGGAGATGTCCTGGCTTACTCGAACTTGCGTTATGCCATCACTCTGAATCGTTTCGGTGCTCCAATAGTGCCACTTGGATGTTGGAGAGCCAATTGGTGCAATGTGTTGCTGATTTTTTCAAATCTGCGGCTCAGTTTGTGGTGCTTAGTCTACTTAGAATGGCTCCTCCGTGGGACCAGCGAGGTCTACCACGATGCCTAGTGAAGTGATTGACGGAACCGTGCCCAACGAACCCTGCATTCAAAGAGGAGGCAGGAGGGGCGTGAAAGGCATCGAGGCCTGAGGGATTGGGGGAGAGATTTCACACTTTGCAAATCAGATTTCAGACTTGAAGAATTCTGTTTTGAATTCTTATATCTGTAGCTTGAGATTTACAAACAACGACCTGCGTCTTCGTTTGTTTGTTTGTTTGTTTGTTTGGTTTGGTTTGGTTTGGTTTGTTTGTTTGTTTGTTTGTTTGGTTTGGTTTGGTTTGGTTTGGTTTGGTTTGGTTTGGTTTGGTTTGGTTTGTTTGTTTGTTTGTTTGTTTGTTTGTGTGTGTGTGTGTCAGTTGTCAAATCATGAATGTGATGAGACTGACTCCTCTGCATTCTGTGCAGCTTGCTGCAGCCCACGGAAATCATGCAGGACTGTTTGACCCTAGCAATCTCCGTGCCGCCACAGCCTACTCAAAGCCAAGCACTTAGCTGGTTTGGAAACTGTGATCAAGTCATGTGCAGATGATATCACGCATGAAGGCCATGAAGGCGATGACGCTTCAGCGCTCAATGCATTCTAAGCTCACCTGATTGGCGAACACATCGATCGAATGGATGGTCACCAGGCAAACCCGAGCGAAGCTTAGGCAAGAGGCCGGTCCTAGTCTACATTCATGGTGGCTTTTTGGTGGAGGGTACAATCCAACAGGACAAGCTCAACTATTTAGTTGCTCGGTTTTGCTTGGAAATGAGCAGGGTTTTTGAGATGCAAGGAATGGGTGAGTGACCATTAAGGAATTTTTCTGGAGATAAACAACTCTGCGTGGTGACATATGCTCGCGCTGTCAAATTCTAGCTGTCACAGGCAGTTGAACTTTTTGATGATCCTTTGATTTATTTGATTCTTTGTTTGGTTTGTTCGGTTGGTAAGTTGCTGGGATGGTTGGTTGGTTGGTTTGTTTGTTTGTTGGTTGGTTTGTTTGTTGGTTGGTTACTGGTTGGCGAAATGGCAGTGTTATACAGTTTGTGGTGGCCATGGTGATTGATTGTCGAGCTTTTTTGGTTCCTTCTTATGGTTGGTGGTGATTGGTTTTGGTTGGTTATGATTGGTTATTGTTATAGTTGGCCATGTTATAGTTGGCTATCGTTGGTTCGCTATGGTCATAGTTTATGTTTGGCTCTGATTGGTCATCATGATTGATTGGTCATCGTTCATGTTTGGCTCTGATTGGTCATGATTGCTTGGTTATTGTCACGTTTGGCTTTATTTGGTTTTGGTTGATTGAGACTGGTTGTTGTCATAGTTGGCCATGGTTAGTGTTGATATGGAAAACCCCGAATCATTTTTATTTGGAAGTTGAAGTGCTTTTTCTCTGTGTGATTATATGTTTCTTTTGTTCTTTCCCCATGATGGATAGTAGGTAGTAAGAACCTATACAAAGCACCACGGGCGTAGGTAGAGGCTAGCGTTGTTGTCGTTTAAGCACGCGTAGGCTCCTGCGTAGGCACCTTAAGCCTAGGCCCCTAAAAAAGTTGCTCAGCTCAGCTCAAGCAACTTGCTATCTCCACTTGTCTTTGCTGCACCATTTTTGCTGCAAACCGATGTCATGTTTACATTGCTCTTCTTCCCAGCTAAGCTAAGGCTCTTCAGGCTGATGCAGTAGTTGTGTCCATCCAATATCGCTTGAACTTGTCCTCTCAGCTGCAGTGGAGTCCTTTCGAGTGCTTACAAACAGGCAGCATAGGATCAGCTTGGTGGCTGATGTGCCAAGCTGTTCCGTGGACGAGGTTTGGATTTCTTCAACCTCCAGTGCCAGAGATTGTTCCTGCCAATCGAGGTGGACACTGCCATAAGTCGTATCAGATTGAGTTGAAATCAAAAATGACCAGTCAATGCGTGGGAAACATCTTTTGCTTCGGGTATGAGATCACGAACATCTACACCGGCAGACGTATACAGTTCAACATACACGTGTACATATATGTATTTTTTTCCAAGGGAAATGCAGTCCGCAAAGTGCAAGATGGACTGCACGTCAGCAGTGTAGCTGAAAAAACAATGGCTTGATACACCGGAGGAACTCATGCTTAAACAGACTGAAACTCTGCACTAACATACACCCTTTTCAGAGGGATGCAGCACAACGCTAGGGAGAATTTCGCGGAACTGCCAATACGAAATAAAGTGCCAGATACAACAGAATCTTAGAATCTTATTACATGCTTCTCAAGAGCAAAGGATCATCCGGGAGCCATAAAGAAAAGAGAATGCCTCGGAGAAGCCTCGGAGAAGCCCATCTGACACACTGTGGGGTTCGTGACCGCTTGCTGTATCAGAATAGGAGTGCTGCTGGAGCAAAGAAACTTCATATCCGTCATATCCATCAAAGAGTTGCAGTGGTCTCCCGGTCAGCCACTGGCGCTACGCATGAGCTGTAAGTAAAGAATCTTCCGGCTGCGATGGAACATTTCAGTCGGTGTTATTTATCGTTTATGCAAGTCTTTGTGCAAAATTTCCAAACAGGTATCCAAAAATCACTTATCGTGAACGGTATAAATGTTGGCTACATAGACCGTCGGTTAGCTAGCTAGATCGATAGGCAGATAGATAGATAGATAGATAGATAGATAGATAGATAGATAATAGATAGATAGATAGATAGATAGATAGATAAATAAATAGACAAATAGACAGATAGACAGATAGATAGACAGATAGACAGATAGACAGATAGACAGATAGACAGATAGACAGATGGACAGATAGACAGATAGACAGATAGACAGATAGACAGACAGATAGATGTATATATATATATATAAATAAATAAATAAATAGATATGAATAAAGATATTTAGATAATTAGGCAGACAGACAGGTAGTTGCTTTTCGATAGATAGTTGAGGTAGATGGATAACACATATTAATAAATAGACTGACAGATAGATAGATAGCTATATGGATAGATACACAGATAGGTCGGTAGATGGATAGATAGAGATGTAGACACATAGACAGTTAGACGAATAGCCAGAGAAACAGAGGGCAAACCCCTTCGCTCTTTCCTTGGATCGCTCTGCCATCCATGCATCGTAGGCAGTCTCCATGTCCTACAGGTTTCGTATTTCGGAAACCAGCACAGGAAAACACCAGACCAGCAGACGAAAACACCGGCACCGAAAAAGGCCCGTCCACTACTGGTCTGTACAATGTCATGGAATGTAATGTATGCAAATTGAGCGGTGTGCAATATGTTCATGTGTCACCGTGTGTGCGTGTGCGTGTGCGTGTGCGTGTGCGTGTGCGTGTGCGTGTGCGTGTGTGGTGTGTGTGTGTGGGTGTGTGTGGGTGTGTGTGGGTGTGGGTGGGTGTGTGTGGGTGTGTGTGGGGGTGTGCGTGTGCGTGTGACTCTAGACAGAACAAAACTCTAGCAAACCTCTGTAGAACATCTCGACATTGGCAATTGGTTCAAAATGGAGCTTCACTCAGTTGTGCATCTCCTTTGCGAGGCTTAAGGGATCAAATGGCTGCTCTTCGCTGGATCCAGATGAACATTGGCAGTTTCTCTGGTGATGCTTCCCAAGTGACCCTCTGGGGTCAATCTGCAGGTCACCGATGGAATGTGTCGGGCGTCGTAATATAAACATCTATCAACCTTCTCATATAGCAACGTCGGAGAAATGGGTGATCTACGAAACATTGACGATTAGACCATGCTGTAGATTTGTGGCTCGCATTGTTGGGGGCTGTACCTACTACATCGTACTACCACATTTACATGCGGAGATTGTTCCAGATGTACAGGCATGAAATCTGAACTCCGTCATTTATGAATGCTTAGAGGAAAATCAAAGTAATCCGTTAATTCAGCACTCAACAACATTGGTGCCAGAGATATAGCTCTTCTAAAGCGCGGTTGATTCTGATTGAATCTTAGATGGGGATGAGTCTTCTGCGCTTAGCCGTGGCCACTAAGTGGTTTGAATTCAAGCTGTTGTCCTGAACGGTCCGGTGACATTCCCACGAATTTGCAAGCTGATTGATCTTGTTGAACTGTCGCAGGAGCACGCTCCGTGATAGCCCTCTACCAGTCACCTCTCTCTGTTGGACTTTTCCATCGTGCCATTGCCATGAGCCCTGGTTGTTTTTCAGCATTTCAGTGGCGAGGAATTTGTCCAAGAAGCAATCATTGAGTATCTTTTCGTGAAGGAATACCGGTTAGGAACTATCCCCAGACAAGACTTTTTGCAACTTGTGGATACTAAGGTTACATCCCCTCCATGTTCCAGTCCAACCTTTCTATGGCTACTGGGCACATAGATGCCAGAATGAAGGAGTATTGCAACAGGAAAGATTGGCAGAAATTGGCCGATGACACCCTGACAGCTCTCTGAATTCTGCAACTTTTTGATCTTTGTCCTTTCAGTATGTTGCATGTATTGATTGAGTGGTCAATCCAAGTCTTCATGGTGTGTAGTGATCAGTGATAGCAAACTGACACATGGACTCTCCATGGATAAAAGTCCTGCACTTTGAACTTGCCAGACTGCACAGAGAAATAATGCAACTTTAAACTCCACAGAGAAATTGAGTGCAACTTTCTAAGGTACAGGAAACCTTGGGTGCCCGTTGCATGCAAGCTACTGGATGTACCACTTTGAGCTGCCTTCAGCAAATGAGTGCTGAGCGGCTGGCCAAAAAGTGCATGTTCTACATGGATCCCTCAGTTCCCTGGTTCGCACGTTCCCTTTGGAGATCTCAAGGGTTCTCAAGGTACACTCCCAAAGCACAAGGTCTTCAAGTAGTGAAAAGGCTTTTCAAGGATATTCTGAGCATTTCAAAAGCTCCTGGCTTTTCGCTCACACAGTCTGTTGCACATGTGGTTTAACACAGCCTGATCATCGACAAATTTCAGACCAAGCGGCTCCTTTTCGACGATTGAGTGTCTCCTGGACTAGAAGTGGTCAGCTGTGCTTTGACACTTCAGGCCTTTGTGAATGAGCCAAATGTTTTCTTCTCTGGGTACGATGGTATCTCGACTGGCAAGAATCACACTGAAGCTAACTTGCAAGAATTGCATTCGGGGGAACCTCGAACTGGTTTTCCAAGAGGCGACACCAGGACTTAATCAGTTGAAATGAATGTCAAAGGTTCAAACACAAATTAAATGGTCACTTTCTTCAAATGTGCGAGCGATGGAGTTGCAGTGTGGAAAGATCACTCCTGGAGTCAGACGCAGTCCTGTAGTCACTGTCCGTTTGCTATTGCTACTGCTACTGCTGCTGCTGCTGCTGCTGCTGCTGCTGCTGCTGCTGCTGCTGCTGTGTTTTTCTAACTTCTTTTTTCTCATTGTAGTTCTCTGCACCATGGCATCCGGATAGACTGTCAGATTGACTTGGTCAGTTTTCCTCTTCCCCAGCTTCTTTTCAATCAGTCGCTGTTCGAAGATAATCTGATGATTGATCTTTTATAGTCTTGTTCCTGATCCAGTCTTTTTTGCTTCTGTCTATGATGTTGACTGTCCAACACACGCACACATACACACCAGCTCATCAGTCAAAAGTCGCGGGAACAGCAGAGGGCTTCGTGACGGAACTGTGGAAGGTGGAAGTGAGTTTGTTATTATGGCTGTACTGATTTGGAAGGTGGTAGATTTCTCGTATCATGAGAAGCCAGAAAAGTCAATCCCAATCCCAACAGTGATTTAACTTGACCCTGAAAAATGCACAGGACAGATACACTCATGACCGAAGACAGAGGCCACAATGACATGCGAGCGGTGAAGCAAACTTGTTTCAATGGAACATTTTGCAGCAACGCCACACAATACAACACAAACATAGCAACCCAAAAAGAACATCTGTTGGCAGAGTCAGTTGACTGTCTCGCTCGGTCGAGAGCGGAGTACACTGTATTCGGAGCCGATGGCGTCGAAAAGTATCCCTGCGATTCGGGGTACATTTCAGTGTAATTTCCAGAAAAAGGTGGAGGATCTGAGGATCACAGTAAATCGGTACAAGAATTCAGCAGCCAAGTCACTTTGCTGCACAGAAGCTCACCACTCACCAGGAGAGGTCTTACGAGAGCCGGCACGAGAGCCACTTTGTTCTTTATCGCAGGTGCCAAACAGTGACTTGACTGCAACACGACACCGTCAGCGTGTCAAGTATGCGAACTGTTGCTAGAAGAAAGAGCAGTATCAAGTTCAATGCGTGTCTACTGGCCGGCAGCGAGATATTGAGAAGACTTCAATTACCCTCGCGCATTTCAATTGTTTTAAATGGATCTTTTGCTTAAGATACGAAACGGATACTTGTGGAGATGAACTTGTCCAAGCAACGGGCACTGAGGCCATGTTCCAATCATTCTCGGGGCCATGGCCTACGAATATCGCGCCTTCGATCTGCATATGCCAGCGAGCGGCTTTCTGGAGCGCTTCTTCCAGGCAACCTGGAGACAGTGGAGACAGTGGAGACAGTTCAGACAGGGGAGACAGGGGAGACAGTGGAGACGGTAGAGACACGGACACAAGAAAACGCATTGCTATGATAATTGCAATGCTTTACCGAAAAGCAAATCGCAAGATACAAAAGATATTTCAAAAGATATTTCAAAAGATGTTACAAAAGATATTATATAGAAGTGCTTTGATTTGTGTATATCCTTATCTGTCACAAATTGCATGCCTTGCTGCACAGCTGAACCCTGTTTTCCCAAAGAATGCCTTCAAAAATTACCGCCCTCGCAAAGTTGCGTCATTTTTTTGATTTGGCATCACATACTTCAGGACTCCTTTCCTCCGAGTTGGAAGGAGCAACAGCGGTCTTGCTTGAGGAGATTGGTTTCTGGGTGCGGAGGTTCAGTGGACGATTACCCCTGCCTCCAGTTGATTGCTCGGAGGGATCAAGAGGCTTGTACATTTTGCTTGAGGCGATCTCATGACTTGCCTCATCGGCTGTGAACAGCGGAGAAATCTATTGTCTGTAATGTGTGCAAGTGTACACCTGTATAGATATTATCCAGACCTATTTACGGACGAACATATACATACATGTATGCATACCAAGCTCAGGAGTGAATGTTCCACGTCCTCAAGCTCATGGTTCAAGGTCTCCTGAGTCTTGTCCCTGTCTTTCTTGAGGGTGCTCGCAACAATCTCTACGGCTGGGGCTGTCCTCTCTACTGCGTCCAACCCTCCTTCTCCTTGCTGCTCTTGACTTGGCTGGTTGGACTCCTCTGTGGACTTTGCCTTGCTGGGGGCACCCTTTGGATTTTGTGGGGACGCCTCAGTTCACCTCTGGTTGCCACCGTATCCTCTGAACCTCCTTCCAACTCTCGGTACTCGGTGCTTCCCGAGTACTTGAATGGGCAGTCGGTCCAACGACGGCGGAGACATTGAGATCACTTGCAGGGTGGGGAATCTTCGTGTTACCATTTCTGGGCCTAGTGACCAGGCTACTTCCTTGTTGGCTGACATTCGTGCTCTTCGTGGCCGTGCTAGTTCGCCTGGTGCCTCCACTGAATTTGAGGTTGTGGACGGGGCCCCTACCATTGCTGTGGTTGAGGCTGACTTCGTTGAGTGCCCGGTTCATTTGGTGTTGGGTGGCAGCAGGCTCATTGGGTCTACTACTTCAGGAGCAGATCGAGTTCGTCGAGCCTGGAAGTGTGGGCAGTGGGCCAGAGTTGTGGAGCAAGGTAGAGTTCCGACATTGGTCAGATCTCCTCCTATTGACTTGCGACCAAGGTTCTTCGCTGTCTTGCGTGCCGAGGGCCTCGACAAACCTGTCATCTTCAAGACGGCCAGCTCCTATTGGGCTTGTGTGGGAGACCTCGCAACCTCAACATCGATATCCCACGGCTTCCCATCGGAGATCGAAGCTAGGGCATTCTTTGCTGGAGCTGAAGTCACTGACTTTGACATCAGGTCGTAAAGATGGACACTATGGATGGTATGCTCACCATGGAGGAGGTGGAACTCGCCCACGACAACTACGAGCCCTATGTGCTCAGTTGGCAGGTCGGAGACGAGGAAGATGGCGAAGCAGAGACCTCTGCTTTGGTTCTTATGAAGCGGGAAGATGGAATACTTCTCGTTCTGCCCAACGGTTTCCTTCCTCTCGAAGTGGTCAATGCTGGACTACTGGGAATAGACGATGCTGTTTTCGGTCCCTCTACTGTGGCGGTCGTGCCGGCGGTGATCAAAGATGGTGGCGTCATAGCCCCTACAGGCGGTACCGTGGAAGTTTTGGTTGTGGACTGCTTGCCATCGATCCTTGGACACATGAGGAGGTCCCAGGAAGACGAAGACATCATCTACTACTACGACGACGAGAGCCAGTATGCCTTGCCTTCCTTGGACGCTCTTATGCCTCAAGTTCGAGACTGGTTAGCTCAGACCCCCGCTTTGGATGCCTACTACACCCCAGACGAAGCACAGCCCGATGTAGACCCTGTCACTCCTCCTCAACCTCGAAGAAGACAGCAGCCCAAAAAGGCTTCGCCTTCCGCAGAGCCTCCGCCAAAGGCAAAGCGGCCCACCACAGCTTCCTTGGCATCGGAGTTGAGGACCCTGACCGAAGCTCTGCCAAAGTTCTCTCAGCAGTTGGAGTCAATGGCCAGACGTCAGGATTTGATGGAGACACGACTGGTCCCGGCAAAGACCTCTGCATCTACAGTGGCAGCCCAGCCATTGTCCAAGTCTCTTGTGCTTCCCTCGGTGCCCCCTTTGGGTGTGATTGCCAAGACAGTTGGAGCCCCGCCAAGGACGATGGCCTCACAGAACCTTGGTTTATTGGGTTCCAGCCTCACCGATGCCAGCCCCCCCGAAGTGACCGCCCTGGAGATGGAGAAGTTGAATGGGGCACAGCAAAGGTCATCCTACATCGACAATTCCTTGGCCTTGGCTGTCATGGAGCAGAGCAAAGCACTCACGAGCTTGGTGCAGCAGATAGCTGCTGTGTCATCGGATCCCATGACCGACCTGGCATCTTCTTCTTCGGGCTGGCCGTGCAAAGCTACAAGCAGAACTAGCAGTTCATCGTGGAACCTTTATCCAATCAGTGGTCAATCAGATGTCAAGGAGGATGGCGCCCACTTCGAGTGCCGATCTGACCCCTTTGGAACAGCTTCACCGGGGTGTGTCAGGCCTTCGCTACTTGGAGCGTTGCGGGGGCTATGGCCGTCAGAGGGAGCTGGGGCAGTTGCAGTACCAGGTCATGACGGCTTTCGACTCCCTCATGGAGGACAACGTAGCAGCAGCCAAGGACACCATTGCCTTGTTAGCGGTGACCATCGAACAGAGCTGCCTGGACAATGGAAGATGTTATGCTTGCAGGAGGATCCCCCCAGTGGCATCTTTCAGAATCGGCAGCTGTCCAGCACGAGCAGGGCGAGATCCTTCGCCCCCTTGGCAGACCAGAAGTGGATCACGTCGTCGTTGGCATTCCTCAAGGAGCTAGAGGTTATCACTGCAAAGCGGGCCGAGATGGTGGGAAACAACAAACCTTCAGATCCTTCATCCGACGCCACTGCGAAAGCAAAGGCAAAGCCCGGGGCAAAGAAGAAAGGCAAGGGAAAGGGGCAGTCGACTTCAGGAGGAGACGAAGCCGAACAAACTTGACGGCAATGAGCAGAGATCCTAACCATGAGTTCATGGGTGGCATCAGCGCAGATATGGGACAGGAGCCAAGCCCATTCGGTGCTACCCTTGATTTCCTCACTTGGGCCATTTGTCTGCCCAGGTGGATTCTTCGTTGCAGGACTGCGTTTGGATGGCATCTGGCAAAAACTTTCACTGCTACTTGGCAGAGTTCATCACTGCCGACCGCAACCCTTCCTCTTCCTGTTCCGCATCCAGGATGCTTTGCAGGAGGTGGCCCCAAGCTTTCAAGGAAAAGGATGCTGTCATTGGTCAGGAAGAGGCTTCACCATGTTGTCGTCTACATCGTCAACTACCTCTACCTTGGCAGGCGCCCCAGAATTGATGAGATTGGGAGGCGACCGAACCTTTGGCAAAGTCTGAGGCTTCAACACCTTTGGTCGCTAGTAGTTGCGTGTGGAGATGGAAGGGAGGTTTTTGATGTGCTTCCCGGCCGCTCCGGACCCGAATTAGGTGCTTAGTTGATGCAGATGGAAAACTTCGTTGGCAGGTTCATTGATAGTGAGAACATCTATGCAAAGCACAAGCCGCTGCTCTTGAAGAAGGACCCCACTTTGGTGTCAGTTGAAGACCACCCTGAACTGGAACCCTATAAGTCCCTCCAAGCTGCACGTTTGAAGCTTACTGGCGCAGGTGAATGGCCTATGTCAGACTTTTTGACCGGGCCCTTCTGGTTGCCCTTTGTGGAGCCGCGTTTTCTCCTTCATGGCTTTGAGCTTGAGGATGCGGACACGCCGAATCTGACACAGGAGTCCAGACAAGAGAATCTTGAGCTTTGCAAAATTTGGGATGTCAATGGACTCCTTCGACTTTTCTGGAGGCCCCTTTGCGAAGGTCACTTCAGCAGGTGTTTCAATGCCTACAAGTCCCGGGAAGTCGACCGTCAAATTGGTGATCGGAGAATCCCCAACCACAGAGAGCGTGCCATTGATGGACCGTCGACTTATCTTCCCCCTGGGTTCCTTCTAGCCTCTATGTCGGTGAAGAAGTACCAGGAGAAGCTCATAGCTAGCGTCACCGACAGACGAGACTACTACCACCAAGCTAAGGTCTCTGGAGAACGAGCCAGAAGCAACATGCTCCCCTTCTGCTTTCGAGATGATGAGTTGGTGGGGCTCACTGCTTTGGACGTCGCCACTGACAAGGAGCGGTCGATGAGGAGAATTCGCAAAGGAAGAGAAGACACTGGGGACGGTTTTGGAGGTGGAAACGATGTCACTGATCAGACAGATGGTTGGTACGGTGCTTTCGGCTCTCTATTCCAAGGAGATCACATGGGAGTGGAACCCTGAGCGCCCAATGTCTGTGTCAGGTGCGGGCGGTCTAGGCGACCTGTCTTTACAGCGGCGGGGATGACAAAAAAGCGTCGAGGGTGTCACAATTGCAGCGTTGTAGGTCTTTTGGCGCGGTACTTGGCGCCTTTCGTGTCCTTGTCTGTCCTTTGGCACGGTACTTGGCGCCTTTCGTGTCCTTGCCTGTCCTTTGGCGCGGTACTTGGCGCCTTTCGTGATCATGTCCTTGTCTGTCCTTTGGCGCAGTGCTTGGCGCCTTTCGTGATTATGTCCTTGTCTGTCCTTTGGCGCGGTACTTGGCGCCTTTCGCGATGATGTCCTTGCCTGTCCTTTGGCGCGGTACTTGGCGCCTTTCGTGTCCTTGTCTGTCCGTTGGCGCGGTACTTGGCGCCTTTCATGACCATGTCCTTGCCTGTCCTTTGGCGCGGTACTTGGCGCCTTTCATGATCATGTCCTTGTCTGTCCTTTGGCGCGGTACTTGGCGCCTTTTGCGAATATTGTGTCCTTGCCTGTCCTTTGGCGTGGTACTTGGCGCCTTTTGTGTCCTTGTCTGTCCGTTGGCGCGGTACTGTGCGCCTTTCATGACCATGTCCTTGCCTGTCCTTTGGCGCGGTACTTGGCGCCTTTCATGATCATGTCCTTGTCTGTCCTTTGGCGCGGTACTTGGCGCCTTTCGCGATTGTGTCCTTGCCTGTCCTTTGGTGCGGTACTTGGCGCCTTTTGTGTCCTTGATCTGTCCTTTGGCGCGGTACTTGGCGCCTTTCGTGATCATGTCCTTAACTTGCCTGTTGTCTTTTGGCGCTGCAGTGCTGCTGCAGCCACGGTGCCCTTGCCTGTCTTTTGGCGCCGTTCTGGCGTGGCCACGCGCTAGAATATGCTGTGGGCATTGTGCGTGATTTGGCGCTGTCCTTGGGTGAATTAGCTTGCTGTACTTAGCGCTATTGTCTGCAAGCTGGCTGTGCTTAAGCGCACTAGACTGCAATCAAGAAGCTGCTTCTTGATGAAGCCGTACGGGTGTGTATGTAATTTGGCTTTGTACTTAGAGCATTTTAGACGTGTATTGGGCAAAGCAAATTGATATAACAAACAGCCCAACACACATTTTCACATTATAATTATATATATGGATGCTCTTGCTTGTTGGGTGGTTTAAAAATGGTGCCTCGTGTGTTGGGTGATTCTTGTCTAGTGTTCTGGTTGTGTTTTTTTTTTGTGTGTGTGTGTGTGGTGTGTGGCTTTGTTGGTGAGGTGGTGGTTGTCTACTTGTTTGGTGAGTTTCTGTGTTGTGTGTTTTGGACGGTGTGTGTGGTTTGGTTTGTGGGGTGGTGGTTGTCTGCCTGTCTGGTGGGTTTCTTTGTTGGGTGTTTCTTGTGGTGCGTGGCTTTGTTGGTGGTGTGGTGGTTGTCTGTTTGTCTGGCCGGTTTCTGTGTGGTGCGTTTTTTGTGTGGTGTGTGGCTTGGTTGGTGGGGCTGTCTGACGGGTTTCTTTTGTTGTGTGTGTTTCTTGTGGTGTGTGGTTTTGTTGACTGGGGGGTGGTCGTTGTCTGCCTGTCTGGTTGGTTTCTGTGTTGTGTGTTTTTGTGGCGCACGGTGATGTTCTTGTGGTTTTTTGTGTTGTGTGTTTTGTGTAATGCGTGGTGCCGTGGTTGGATGTTTTTGAATCAGATCATTCCTAAATACTGACTGCTTCAAAACCATCATTATCCACCAATGAAAATGACAATTCCTTGTTAGGACATTTTATGGGGTTTAAACTATCATGAGACAGGTTATAATTTTACATTTTTGCTGATGACTTTGATTTTTTTTGTTGCCCCTGGGAGTTGCTGGCAAGCGCCTGCCAAACAACCTGAGTTACTTCAAGTGAGATGTCCACTTTGCCTGCGGCAACATGTGCATGTCAGCTACGCAGGTCGATGATTGATGCATGAAGAGTCAAGCCATCACTATGTAGAGCAAGGGCATTCATTGTTTGTTTACACGGAGCTCAAGATTCCAAATTCGCCAGTCGATTCAGTTGTGGTAATCTCAAATAATCTTAGCCAAAGGGAACACTCAAGGTATCATTTGCGTTTGGATTGATGGAACAATATGAAAACAAACAATGTCTCGGAAAGAAACAATATGTCACCTTTTTGATGACTTTGATGCTGTGACAATGAACTGACCATTTAATCAAGAACTGCATTCGTTCGCCATCGATCTGTCAGATTAAGACTTCCGCCCGGATCTGTGCCGCACTCTTCCAGCAAGGCCCAGTGGCCAGCAAAAAGAATATATATATATATATAACAATTTTTTTCTGAGCCTTCATGCAAGGGCCTGTTGATCCATAAACTTTGGTTAAAATCATTTAACTTTACAACCCATGGGGGGCCACTAAAAAAACCTATGAACATAATCAATTTGCACAGAGCCTTTGTAAATGATAGCAGGGTGCTTCTGCCACCTGCGTGCCATGGATGATTTTTTCTCGGTTGAGACGTGTGACCCTCATACAACTCCAAGCTGCGTTTCCATTTTTCGCATGATTTGCTTCACATGTTCGTTCATGTTCTGTGCGATTTGCCTCTGAATCAATCAGTAAAATATGAATGCACTGCTGTGATGGAGGTTTTTTCATTTGGCTTTTTGAAACAGCATCGATACTGAGGCAGCCGATCATTCAGTGTCTCTCAAGGTGCCACCTGCGCCGGCGACTGCATTGATGTTCTGCTGACATTCTTTCGCAACGGCTTTGTGAAAAAACACTGGGATACTCACCTTCTGAGCTGTATATATCACGATACATGTCAGCAAGTGACTTGCTGCTTGAATCATTGAAATGGTTTCAGCCCTTTGCATTTTGGTTTGCTCAACCAGCTGTTTGCGCCTGTGCTTGGGCGCATTTGTTGCCATGTCCGATGATGCGACTGAATGCAAGCTTAGCTGGTTGGAACGAAGATGCAGAAAAGAGGAAGTTCGATTGATTTTGGTACGGCTGGCTCTCTTTGAATGTTGCACGCCAAAAACATTTAGCGATTAGTGTCACATGTACTGTACCAGGGCCTGCCTGCATGCATGCCAGGACTTTCTTCACGAAGTATGCAGCGCTGATCTCCTTCGCCAGTGGAGGCTTTATGTCAAGAAGCAGAAGGCGCCTCAAATATTTTCAATATATATATATATATATCTATTTATTTTTTATACGCATATATAGGTTTCTTTGAACTGGCTTTTGATTCTTGGAATTCCAAATTCTGAATCACATTTTTCAGTTGGAGGCAAAAAACTTGCCGTATTTCTTCCATATACGGTTGGATGACCCTGATGTTGCAGCCGACTTGGAGGATCAGGCTCGTATTGAAAATCAAATGGATCATCAATTGACCGGGTTCATGTCTAAAGGAGTTCTCAGTTTGATCTTGTAGGTTGCGGCAAACTATGGGAACCTGTTGGCCTGGTTCAAGCTCTTTGGAAGAGATACTCCTAGCGCCACCGAAATCAAGGTGCGTCTGTCCTTGCTGTCGACTTTGATCATCTGTGGAGCCTGTGCAGGTGGCATTTCTGGAGCTCAACGAATCCCTGAATGTGCTGTCTGGTGAGACCATCAAGGATAAGAAGGCCTATGGTCTGATCGTTCAAATTCAACCAAATTGGTTTATTCACAAAACTTTGCAGGTGGAGGCAGCCAAAGGTGCCTATGAGTGGCGGTCCCTCGTTTGCGAGTTCTTGACTGCTGAGAGGAGATCTTCTGGTGCCAGGCTGGTAAAAAGCATTTTTTATCCAAGATTGTCCTGCTCGACTTGCGCAGGCCCGGGCCTGCCCAAGAGAAGATTCAGGAGTTGAAGAATGCGATCCGTTCCAAAAGTGGGCCTCGCAAGAGCATTTCGAAGAAGGTCTGCACTGCAGTGGATGGTTTCAAAGATTCACATGGTGTCGGCAAACACTTTCAATCATTCTCATGATCACGCAGGACCTAAAAAGCACCGATGAAGCGGAGCCCGGAACCAAGATGCAGGAGATCGCATTCAGCTTTATCTCTCACTTCATGCCTTTGTATCCTCACCTTTTGGGATCATTTTTTGATGTTGTCATCAGAGAGTGCTTTAACTTTGTGATGTGGCTTGTCAGTTTCTTGAAAGCACACTTACTTGGACAGGATGCTAAAGAAAAAGGACCTGAACCGAAAGAGAGCGACGCAAAGGAAACCAAGGCAGCTGATGTCCATGTTGGATCTATGTCAAATCTTTGGGCACTGTGAGCTATGAATGTGAATGACAAACAGTTGAAAATCATTTTTGGTTTTGTCATCAGTGAGTGCTTCAACTTAGTGATGTGGCTTGTCAGTTTCTTGAACGAACACTGAGTTGGGCAGGATGATAAAGAAAAAGGACCTGAACCGAAAGAAGGTGATGCAAAGGAAACCAAGGCAGCTGATGATCTATGTCAAATGTACATTTTTGATACTGCAAGGTATGAATGTGAATGACAAACAAAAAGGATTCATAGTATTTTGTCATTGCAAGTTTTTCACTTTTTGCAAATTATCTTTCTGATTTCTCATGCAGGAATCACCCGTGAAAGAGGCCAGAGAATCCAAGCAAAGCAAGTTGACGGAGTTCCATCCAATGGTGATTAGGTCTTCATCAGATTTTGTGCGCAAGGATCCCCCCAGAGAGATGAAGCAAAGTACTTTGCCTGAGTTCCACCCTATGGTGATTAGAACTTCAACAGAATTTGTGCGCAAGGATCCCCCCAGAGAGATGAAGCAAGGTGCATTGGCGTTCTCTGCTGAAAGAAAATCTGAAAGCAGCAGCAGCAGTACCAGTGACAGCAGTGACAGTGACAATTCAGAAGTGCCACCAGAGACAGCTAAGCCAGCAGCGACAGCAGTCACTGCTCCGATTTTGAAGCCGGGATCGCAAACACCCCTGCAGCCAGCCAACAGATCTAGCAGCAGCGACAGCAGCAGTGACAGTGACAGTGATTCCAAAGCCAGCACGGAGGACTGACTATCATGTTACCATTTACCTCAACAACGTTAAACATATATAATTACGCAAACCTGCGCATGCTCTGCAGGAAGACTCAGACAAGGAGGATCCGGAGGCATGTCGCATTTTATCACATGTTGAAATTTGTCTTCAATCTTGGTCAGGTCGCAGAATTGGTACCGGCAGATTCCAGCAGTGTCCAGACTCCGCAGCTTTCCCAGGCTGATTCGCATCATTTGTTTGACTGATTCTTCGCAGGAATTTTGAATTGGGCAAATTGAGCATGTGACATTTTATCACATGTTGAAATTTGTCTTCAATCTTGGTCAGGTCCCAGAATTGGTACCGGCAGCTTCCAGCAGTGTCCAGACTCCGCAGTTTTCCCAGGCTAGGCTGATTCACATCATTGGTTTGATTGATTCTTCGCAAGAATTTTGAATTGGGCAAATCGATTAGGCCCAACGAATGAAATCACTTTTGACCTGGCAGTTGAAGAAGCAGACCAAGCACATTGACGAGATGGACACTTTGCAATTTTTCGAGGCGAGCCATGACACTTCATATCAAACATGTGTTGGCTCCACGCAGGCATGCAAGTTTGCTTGAGCATGACATTCCTGGCTTGACTTCTGGCTATAGCTGTATGATGAAGTCTTGGTTCAAATTGCATTTCTTTGCGTGATCAATTTTTGCTTGGGCAGGAAGCGTATCTACCAGAGCAAGTGGTCCCTGAGTCTGCTGTCCAGGACATCGCATTTCAGATTGTGCATCCCAGGTAAGTGGCATCCCAGAGTCTGAAATATAATTAGGGATCCAATGGAGTCATCCACAGCAAAATTTCTTGAGAGGCAACGAGCTGTGTCCAAAAGGAAGTTTGTTTTTACTTGGGGCTGGTGATCATAGGAAGCCAGGGCAGGGGTACGAGTCCCTCTTGGCATTCCCTAACAACCATGGTTGTGGTTGAGGGTTGTAGGTGAGTGGATTTGTTTTTACCTAAGTGATAGGATTTGTTGTTACCTTACTTCTTACCTTTCCTCCCATGCTCTCACTTCTCTCACAAATATTTTTCCTCAATGCGTAGAACGGGTTCTCGTTTTATAGTACCGGTCTGGGGGTGGAGACGTTTTGAGTGACCTGCAACCTTGTTTTGTGTGACAGGCATGGCATTTGGTGTTGAACCTTTCATCAATTTTGTTGTGGCCGGAGCAGGCAGTTCCTCAATGCAATGCCCAGCGTCATGAAGCTGCGAAGGCTTGTGATCGGTTGACGACCAATAATTTGGGAAAATACCTTGGGTTACTTGTCAAGGAGGAGTACGCTTGGCTGTTTGTGACTGGCTCCAAAACTATGGAGATTCGAAGTAAGCCTTTGAATTTTTTGCATTCTGGCAGTGAGATTGCCTTGCTGAGCATGCGGCCGGACAAACTTCGTGAGTTCATATGCATTTTGAAGTTCCGGGAATCAATAGTGATTTCTATGGACCGAATCAATGACTACAGTGTGGAACATGCTGTTTCTTCAGCTGAAGTGAGAAAGTTGTACCCGGAGAGGGACTTTGTTTACGGCTGGCGTTTTTCTGTTGCCTACGTTGTCAAGTTTCGCTTCCTGCTAAATCATATTCCTGGGCCAACAGCATGGCACTACTTTGTCTTGGATGACCTTCTCTCTCACCGTGTCAAGGAGTCATACCTCGGTAGGTTGTCGCACATTTATTTGTAATGTGAAAAGCAGGCTTCACTGTGAGTTGATGTATATTGCCTGTCCCTTGCAGGAGGTTCTTCCAGAGAATTCTGCGGCACCGGACTCAAAGCAGGATACAGGGACTTTGTTTATGGATGGTGTTTTTCTGTTGTCTATGTTCGCCTCTTGCTAAATTATATTCCTGGAACAATAGCATGGCGCTACAATTGTGTTGGATGACCTTCTCCCTCAGAGTGTCAAGGAGTCATATATACCTCAATTATAGGTTGTCGCATATCTATTTGTAATGTCAAAGGCAAGACTTCATTGTGAGTTGCTGTAATATTCCTTGTCCCTTGCAGGAGGTTCTTCCAGAAAGTTCTCCGGCGCAAGACTCAAAGCATGATTCCGTGCAAGAATTTTTTTGATGGAATGAAACCTTTGAGCCATTCTGTTCAAACATGAGGAACTTCCAAGTATTTTAGCTGAATCTCCATGTACATGTGCTCCAATCCCAAAATTGTTCATAGCTGCAGGAGGGCAAAGATGTCGAGATTGTCAGTGATGAAGAGGGCACAAACAAAAAAGGAACGTACCAGGACAGTCAACAATATTTTGAATAAAAAACTGGATCATGCGTAGACCAGTTAACCTGTCACTGGTCGCAAGGACCGAAATCCTTTGGAGTCAATGCCAGCTGCATTGACTGAAGAAGAAAAACAAACAGCTGTTGATGCAGCTCGTGCAATTCAAACAGAAGCCACTGACAGACAAGAAGACATTTTGAAGGCATGATGACCAACAGGTTTTCAAGACTTTATATGTCTTTTTTCTCAGACAACAACAGATAGTTTTTCCGTCATGAGCTAGCTTGTTGCAGGCACAGGCAAGAGTGAAAGAATCTTTGAAAGAACAGGAAGCAGAAAAAGAAGATGCAAAGAGAAAACGAAAAACTGTTCCTCAGGATGGTGTGAAAGAAACAAAAGATAAAGACTTGGAGACCAAGAAAAGAAAGACTGGTCAGGGAAGTGAACAGGTTATCGATGAGATTTTTTCTTCTGAGAACCTTCCGAACCTCGATGCAAAGACTGTCACGAACTCAGTTTTTTGCCAGAAAAATGCTGCATATGTTGACCCACACACAGAATGCACATGCCTTATCTCAACACAGTCACCTTGCAGACCATGCACACCTGTGGTGTTTTCAGGTCCTGGCCTACTTGAGCAGCCGCAATGCTCCAGGTCTGATCGTGCCTCAGGATGTTCTGGAGCGGAAGACGCAATCGTTCACGATCCCACCAGACTTTGACAGCATGAAGCATGCAAAAGAAAAAGATAAGATCAAATCTATCGAGATCAAATTCTTTCCGTACCCTGGCTTTGACATTGAACCTTGCATAGACTGAGAATGATTTTCAATTCTTCTTTACTTCCATTTGAACCTATAAAATTACATGTTCCTAGGCCTTCTCCGAGCTACTACGTCAAGAACGTCCTAGATCCAACTGCTACTGCTGTGAAGGACTTGATCAATCTTTATGGCCTACGGCTATCGGCTAAGAACGCATGTCAAATCAACATGAAAAAGGTTGGCGTTCGAGAAGGGTGCCTGGGTTGAAAACATGCATACATGAAATCTTTGAGTCAATTTGTCCAGTTAATCATTCCCTGATCCCTCAATGAGCTTTCTGCATTTGGCTGCAAGGTGGTCTCTTGCTCGAAGACTGGCCGGGTGGGACCCTGATGCCTGCAGCAAATCCTGACTGCAACTTCCTAGAAGTCATGCCGAGATGTGGAAGATGGAGGAAAAACAAAACGATCTCGACTTCTTGAACATTTTACTGTAGCTGTGGGCTTGCATTTGTGACAATGTGAGAATTCATCACATGTAGTTGAATCTAATGGCACACATGCACTGACGCAAAGTATTTTTTCAGCTCAAGCTTTTGATATCTCCTGTGACCTGTAGACTTGGATCGATGCCACGTACTAACGTGCACCCCTTGTCCCTGACGCAGAAGCAGTGCCAGCTTCTGCTCATGCTTGGAGCTCCGGTATACTTGCCAGGAACTTGGAGTTGACCGTGATATCATCAATATTCTTTTTGGATTTCATCATACAATCATGAACATGGTTGTGCGTTTGACCCTTTTAGGATCCACCTTTGCGACTACATTTGCCAACTGGTGCCTGCAGAATCATTGAGTGCCCAGAGGGTCAGTGCCTAAATGCTCAATGTTAGCTTACCTGCATGTGTCCACATCAAGACTCACTGATCCAAGAACCTACGGATCTTCGAAGTGTTCTCTGGAACTGGCCGAATCCATGGTGAAGCCCGCAGCATACTCAGTCAGAAACATATATGGTCGAAATGAATGTATAGTATATGCAATCAACATCAACCCTGGATCACCCAGGAAAGAAGCGAATGCGGTCGTTCTGGCCTCATCTGTCTCTGTGGATGTGATCCATCTTGACCTCAAACAAGCATTGCTTCAGGGACTACTATGACTGGAAGAAACGTCCACGTGCCAATGACATTTTGTCTTCGCCTGCGACCCAGACATGTTCTATATACCGAGTTGGTTTTTGTTTGAAAAGTGGTTTAGGGTGGGTTTCATTGTTGTCTTCAGGCACGGATTCCTCTACGCAGTTCGGAATGTGCTGCGGTTGGTGGAAGGAGGGCTCCTGTGGATGGGAGTTCCATGCTCGCTTCTCGTTTGGGTGAGCCTTGGGACATCGCAACGGCTAGTGAATGGTTTCAGCATCTTCGGTGATGAATCTGTGCAATGCGTTGTTGATTCCAATGTACAACTTTGCAGATCAGCCCTGCTTGGGCTTTTGTGCATAGCCCGGGGTGTGTTCTTTTGTGCTGAGCAACCTGGGAGTTCCAAACTTCCGAAATTGCCATACTGGGAACACTTCATGCTGGACAAGCACATTGTGACCTACTTCACGCGGTTGTCAGGGTCCCAGTTCTATCCCAGTTCTGCCTAATGCTGCAACATGGTTTGATTTGATCTCCGAATCACATTGCCTGCTGAGTTGGATGGGTGGTTTTGGCGCTGTTAGCCCAAAAGCGACAATGCTGCTGGGAACATGGCCAGACTCTCAGAGATCTTGTTAATCCAGCATGTGCATTTATAGTCTGTTGCATGTACATAAGCATTTAAATCTAAAGATCTTGTATATATACATATGATATAAATGTCATGCAATCAATCATACAATGAGCCGGAGGCCAGCGATTCCTGAATTCAAGAACAAGCTCACCAAAAAGCGGAGGGAGGAGCTCAAGGCACTGCAGAAGAAACGCTGAATCAAGATTATGAACAAAACCATCCACTGGTTCTGTGAAACTGCTCAAGGCACTGCAGAAGAAACGTGGAATCAAGATCGTGAAAAGATCATCTACTGGTTCTGTGACACTTGATTGCAGTATGAAAAGCATTTGTGAGAAGTCGAAATTCCTTAGACCCTTTCGTTTCTGTTTGTGTCCTAGGAGCGGAGGCAAGGATCTTACTTCCACTGGTGCCTACCCCATGAAGTTCGCCAAGCGTGTCATCGATCACCAGTCTTCGCTTCAGGCTAGGTTCTCAGAACTTAAGTGTGCTGTACATGTATGCATATGTGTGTGCATGTGTGGCCGCTGCAAAATTCAGAATCTTGACAAGTCTATTTGTGGACCACTGAAACTTGAGGAATCTGAACGTCGACCACCGAAAGTGGTCATCCCGTCTTTCAAGGCTGGAGTCATGTCTAAGCTATATGTTTTGTCAAATCTGGGAACCTGGCCAGGAGGAACCGTGCCATTGGCAGCACGCCAAGCTGAACGAGCTGTACAATTTCCTTGCAAGCAAGGTCAGTGATGGGTCCTACGCCCCGTTGTGGCCGTTGGATGATGTGTCAGCACCTCAGTGCAGTTGCACTGATTTCAATTCACATGATTGTCAATATTCCATATTGAATGATGTGCTTGCATCTCAACCCAGTGTCACTGGTTTGATATCGAACTGCAAGGTTCCATATTCCATCACACATGGTGTCGGGGGATGATCTCTCAGGTGAGCCCATCGCACGCCTTGAGATCTGAAAGATCCAATTGCCTGTCAGCAACTGCAAGTGTCGGCGGCCGTCAGAAACTGTACCATCAAAGTACACTGAATGTAATCTCAAATGTTCCATTGGTTGCAGGCCTCCATTGGACACTGATAGTTGAACTTGCGACAGCTGAAAATTCGATGTGGGAGAAAAGAATTGACAATTGTCACAGATATGAACTGACTTTTGTCTAGAATCTCTTGATCAAACCCAATTTGTGTTTTGTTTTCATATAAATCATCGCCAAAATCACCTAAAAATAGTGATTTCCTTGACCGAGATTTGGCGCCATTTGATGGAGATTTGCCGGGGGTTGATGGAGATTTGGCGCCATTTGATGGAGATTTGGCGCCATTTGATGGAGATTTGGCTTTTCACCAAAAAATGACCATTCCGAACCACATAGTTTTTCTAGGGAGTTTTTCATGATTTTCTGATAAACACTATGTGATCTTGTGCCTTGTAGGTGCATCAAAAAGCGATATTTGGAGTTTCAGCCTGGATTGAAATATAAAAACACACTACACACTTGCGTGAGATGCCTGAACTGGCAGGATTTTGGATCCAGGAACACTTAGCAGCCTTCCCTTTCTCTCCGTGGCCTGTCTATGACCTCGCAACCAGAGTCCCTCAACTGAGAATGCTTTTGCCAATTATTGTGATGCAGCATATGACCTGTTGCAACGCCAAGGCATCACTCCACGACTGCAATGACCGATGACGCCGTGGTCATGGAAGTGAGTGACAGTACCAAGCTCATAAACTGACTTCATACTTTCTTTTGCTGGTGAACTGCAATGAGGCAATGGCAAATCTGATCCTGATGATAAGGCGGTGAATGCTGACCATTCGAATGTCAATCTTTAGTTGTGCTGATTATTGCCCCATCAGTTGCATCAGGCCAGAAACCTAGCAGACTCTTCGACTCCAGCAGACAAGAAAGAGAAGAAGCACAAGAAAGAAAAGAAAGACAAAAGTGGCAAAGAGAAGAAAGACAAGAAGGATAAGAAGGAAAAAAAGACCAAGAAAGACAAGACTGATGCCTCAGAGACTGAATCAAAACGAAAGGCACACTCACCAGAAGTCGACAGTGACATGGAGGAAGCTCGTAGGCAGAAGCTTGAGGCTAGCCCAGCAGGTAAGCATGCTCCGGAGACTGCTGAGACGGCCTCAGCTCCTTCCATGCCCCCTGTGCCTGAGACTGCTGAGACGGCCCCAGCTCCTTCCATGACCCCCGCAGTTGAGACTCCGGAGCCAAAAGTAAATCCAGCCAAGTCAGTCTTGAACAAAGAAGCCCTTGCCCAAATCGCCCGAGCCACTACATGTGATTTGGCAGAGAGGTTGATGGACAGGCATGACAATGCACCCACTAGTGAAAGCAGCACTCCGGCAACGCCAGCAGAGTCAGCCACCAGCCGGCAGACATCAGACCAGCAGAAGGTTGCCCGGAACAATCACTTGAACCGCTATTACCGATCCATCAAGAGCTGGAGTCTCAGCAGTGATGAGATCGCTCGAGAATTACAATTAATTCATTAGTCGTTTCTTGTTCTTTTAGTCCTTTCTTGTTCACTGGTGCAATGACTGGCCTGGTACTGAGGCAAGAGTTGCCCAGCTGAAATCAAGCGCCTGGCCCGAGATGCACGTGCAGGCTGGGGTGTGTATTTCACAAGCAGCTTGGAACATTGCTTGGACTCTTGACTACTTGTTCAAGTTCTCTGGAAGAACCTTTTATATATATATATATATATTCTGGTCTGTCAAAAATTCCATGACATCTGAAGGTAAAGATTCAGCCGCTTTGACTGACTTGCTGGAGGAGTTCTTCGACTGTGGAGGAGCTTACAATCAGTGATTTGAGATCCAATGTAGTTTCAAAATTTCATTTGCTATAGGTCTAATGTGTTACAACAAACTGTTTGCTCCAGGAGATTGGACTAGATCAAAAACAATGCGCACTTTGAGCCACGTCAACAGAAGTAGACGACAGCTGAAGCGAGTGTGGAAAACCCGCGGAGAACTGATACAGAGGCCCGGGTGCCATCAATCTTGGAATTTACAATTTGACTTGCAAGTAATTAAATACGATGGATTTGGTCAAATGATTTCAGGAGAAATACATACATACTCTTGGACAGGTATGCTTCTGAAAAGGATGCAGAGTCCTTGGCGGGAGCACTCTTTGAAGAGAAGGTCAAGTCCAAAATGTGGCGCCCGCACCCTGAGTTTCCCGACCGTGAGGACTGCACATAGAACCAATCGATTTGCATTCACCTGGGAACATGCGCAGGAAATGCGACAGGTCAAAGTCTATGACAACGAGGAAGAGCTGTCTGAGAGTGAAGATGAAATGCGGGTTCAGACAGGTGTTGAAGCTTCTGATGATGAAGAACCGTTTGAAGATGATGAGCCTGTAGAGTGGCTTGATCTGCTTTGGGAACAATTGACATGTACAGGTCCTAAAAACTTGATTCAAATCTGGAAATCTAGCAGTTCGCTTTGCTGTTTCAACTTAGTGGCTGCGTCCCTGTGCTGATGTCTTCCCTTTGGGCCTCTAGTTCATCCTTGGACTTTTTCACCGCAGCTTGAGGCCAACTCAAGATGGTCCTGTCAGGAAGCAGCCCAGGGGCAAAGCCAAGGCAAAAGCAAAGGCAAAGGCTCGAGGAACCACGGGAAAAAGACGACTTCCCAAGGAGGCACATGGGTTTTTGCTTTCAACTTGTTTAAGCACCAGTTCAGTTGATACATGAACATACATTGTGTTCTCCCATCGACTCATTTCCATTCCGGTTTTCTCATTTTAACATGAGTGTGTTTTCTCTCTGTGCGTCAGGAGAACAGCCCTGTCGATGACAAGCAACTTGCGGAAAGGGAACGCAAGAAGGTACGATTGTAGATTTACATGTTGTAGATTAGATGTACTGCATCAGTTTTATGTTTGATACATCGTTCAATGGCTGCTTGAATCAGTTGGTGTTGCAGGTGATGAAGGACATCTCTACTTACCTGAGTGAAAGCAGTGCCTGGGAAGGAAAGCTTCGTGACAATGGAGTGTGTGAGCCTGAGAACACTATATCAACCATGCTTCATCATCACTCTGAATTTGACCATTGAACTTGAACACATCCTTGTGTGCATCTCAATGAGGAATCAGAATCTTATGGCCGCGCTGACCGGGGACATCAACGAGTGTGTCCAGAAGCTCCGGGATCACCGTAGCAAGCTTGAGACCAAGGCTGATATCGAAGGTGAGGATGAGGCCGGATGCTACACTCAGAATCCTTGATGTAACAGTGATTTTTAGCATTGACTGGATGTGGAAAACAACTAAAACAAATGTTGGTTGTTGGACTCTGTTCAAGAAAGTCACTTGCATCCTGATTTGATTTTTTTGACTTTAAATTTCGCGGCTACAACACCTGTACCTGTGCAGATGGTGGCATACCTGGAGAAAGTCAAATCGGACTTGACCAAGCACAGGAATGACATTGAGAAAGTCAAATCGGACTTGACCAAGCACAAGAATGCCATTGCAGCAGCAAAGAAACACACTGTGTCTGGATTCAATTAATGTTCAGGGACAAAGACATACATAAACACATATATACATGTCCAGCTCACATGTTGATTATGAGAATGATAAAGCCAACTGAATTTCATCATGCTAAATGATCAGTGTGGCTGCATTCCTGATCCTAACTCAGGCCAAGCCCAAAACGATGGCCTGATCGAGATCCAGATGCGACACGCTGAATTTTCCTGGCCGGGTTGCTGATGCAGATGACAGCTTTACTTGGCGATCAACACTACATAGCCCAAAATGCAATAATAATTATTGTTCCGTTTCATGTTGGATGTTCAGCTGTACCTGCTTCAAATCTGATATGGCACTTGTCACTTCTGTGGCAAATCTTGGAGCCTGATGTGATAGAAAGTAGAATGACATTCGGATGTCTAAGTTTGACTTCCAACAAATGTTTTTGGATACGTCATCGTCGCCACCATTGTTTCTGATTTATTTTTTCTGATATCGAATGTCATTGGGGTTGAAGTCCAAGGGATCCAGTGCATCACTGGAAGAACCTTTGAACCTTTTTGACTGTGTCAACGATGCCAATCTGTTTTGGCACTTGTCACTTCTGTGGCAAATCTCGGGGCCTGATGCGATAGAAGGAAGAATGACATTCGGATGTCTAAGTTTGACGCCCGCTAAATGTTTTTGAATCCTTTGTCACCATCACAGTTGTTTGTTTTGTTTTCCTGATATCCGATGTCATTGGGGTTGAAGTCCAAGGGGATCCAGTGCATCACTGGAAGAACCTTTGAACCTTTTGACTGTGGCAACAATGCCGCAAACACGAGCAAGATGGAACCCACGAAAACAGTTTGCTTGATCAAATGTGTGCAGAGTTCATCGCTAACCTCTTAGCTTTGACAAAGATTTTTGTCAACGCAATCACATCTTGGTGGGCGCAGGTGCTGATGCTCCATTTCGTGATTACCTGGAATCTAGAATTGGAAATGGAGATACTTGGACTGCTCTTATGCAACAAGCTGATGACTGTTCACACATGTTACATGAAGCTACCAGCCCTGACCCGAGACCCTATTGTCAATGATCAGGAAAGTGTCGCACAAGCAGCAGAAGCGGCCTTGGCAGCCAACCAGGACTGTTTTTCCTGCTTCCAGTTCACCTGCAAAGCTGTCAAGTGCCGGTGACAGAAAAATAAACAAATGAATTCGTCATTTTCACTATGCCAGGAAGCCCAGCTACGTGGAGAAGAGCATGTGCTACATGGCAAAACAGTGAGATTAAGTTCGCAAACTGCTGGACGTCATGCCAGCAGAAATTTCTGGAAGTCTGCTGATCTTCCAGTTGTTGCTTGGATTGATTCATCTATGGCCTAAAAGTTTTTTATAACCCATAACATCACAATATGGTTTTCCTGTACTTCCTGTTGTGAGTCTAAACAGAAAGTGAGGACATTGTGGATGTCGAAACACTGGTCAATCTTAGCGAGGAAGGACACGAACAGCCTATCGTGCAGAAAGTGCCGGTGGTGTCAATACGTTCCCTGATGAACTTTTTGTTCTCAGAGAATTTCAATCTGGAACTAGATCAGGAAACCGTTCGGAACTACTGGCGTCACGCTTCTGAACATTTCCAGTGGGGTGCCCGACACCCAGGTCAGAACTACATCCCTGTGGGGCTATACGGGGATAGTGCCCGATACACATCATCAACCGGTTTTATCGAGAAAATCATGTGTGTCATCCTGAACATACCGCTTTGGTGCCCCGCGTCAACACGGGCAAGCAGGTTTTTGGTATTTGCAATCCGTGAAAATCTGATGGCTGGATACAAAGAAACCTTATGGCCGGTTTACAAGTTCATGGTGCAAGAGCTGAATGACTTATTCCGAAATGGAATTACTGTAAGAAAACCGGGGCAGCAGGATTATTCAGTCAGATTCGCAGTGACAGAACTGAGAGGTGACTGGGAATGGCATTGCAATGCTTTGCAATTGGTTCCACGGTGGAACTCCATCAAATGTTGCTTCAAATGTCCTGCGACCACCAGGGAAGGAGATTTACAGTATTCAAAGGATTTTTCCGACAATGCTCTGTGGATTCCGGAACAATACAGCCATGTACAGTTTCTCAACATGATTGCAAAACCTGGGGCTATTTGTCTTTAGGCTTTACTTGAGAACCAAGGATACGTTTTTTTTTTAAATAGTTTTGTTGACTGTTTGGCTATGGAACCTAACCTGTTCAGGGTTCTGGGTTTGCCTTTCATCACTGCGATCCCCCAAGGTCCTCTATTTGCGCTGATTGGTTTTCACTGCTCGATGATTCGATTCTGCTGGGCCCATAATTTACATCTTGGTCTCATGCACCGCAGCAATGGGTCAGCTCTGTGCCTCGTCTAAACTTTGGTCAGCCAAATATTGTGAATGCATTTTTCTGAGAGCCACAACATGGCTCCAACTAGGTCCACTTCAGAGCCCGTTTTTTCAAGACAAATTACTATCCCGGAATTGTCTTGAAAACTTTCCTCCACCCATCCTTTGCCCTGACCCAATGATGGCCCTCTGTACTTCCACATTGGCCCAACAGACCTTCCGTCCAGAACAACTTGGCCCTCATCAAATTGTACGGAGTCGTGGTCAGAAAGTATCAAATAAACATCCTAACCAATGCAATGGTATGGCCTGATGATTGAGGTGTGACCTGTACGATGCTGGCTATTGGGGGGATCCTTCCACATTGACCTTTGAGCAAGCTGTGAAGATCGCTTGGCGTAGTTTCAAAGCTTGGCTGAAGACGAACAAGATCAGTTGCTCACAGCCGATGTTCAGGCCTTCCAGTGTCTCTTGGCTAAATGTTAAAACATCTTTGTTCAGGCCCGTTGATGCTTCTCAGATCCAAGGAAGGAAGGGGAGGGAAAGGAACAGGAAGGGAAATTTCAAGGGAAGGAACGAGGAATGCAGGAATGGATGAAGGAAGGGAGGGAAAACAGCAACGCTTCAAAATAAAATTCACAAATTGTGGATCCTGTTTGCAAAAATAGCGCCTCCCCAAAAAAGCTGTACCACACATTAATGATGTCATGCCTGCAAAGACACACCCTGCACTTTTGGTGCAAGCGGATTTCTCTATTTATCCTGCTCTATAGGTATTTCAAAGTCCTAGCAGTAAGAGTATACTCATATGGGTGTTTCCGAGTCCTGAAATCTCATTATTTTTTGTGGATAAAACAAGTTGTCAGTGAACCTCACCCTTGTGACTTGTTGCAATGATGTTGTGAAACATCCAGGACATGCTACATATCCTGACCCATTCCAAATTCAGCACACAGTCTCATTGACAACCAAGCATGTCGTAATCTGGTTTCCCTGCTGCGTGGCTCTAGTATCCATGAGTTTGAACCCACCTACTGACCAGGACCAAGCTGAGACAAACCACACCGACAAGTGATGATGGGCAGGTAGCTCGAGGTCGACTCATAGTTAGTTATTGAGTATATAATAACCCATGATAGAGATTGCGCCCGCAAAATTGTAAGATCATTCGCATTCTTCGCAGCGCGCAATGGCCTTGATGGACCCTCCAAGATCAATTCCTTGGTGGCGCCGAAAGACATCATTGACTGAAAGGAGGATCATCATTCTGGACAATCAAACTCGCATCATCAAACGGTGCTCGAATGATCGCCTGCTGCAGCACTTGGAACACCTTTGTCACAGTGTTCCTAGAATGCAAAATAAAAGAAGGTTTTTTTTGGTGACAGTGCACAACGTAGTAAGTGCAGGGTACATATGATGGAGTAAGTGCAGGACTTCGCATGTTTCCATTGCCCACTGAGATCTTCGATCCAGATGAAAACCTGATCGATGAGATCAAGGCCGAGCTGAGGAAGAGACGTGTTAGATACAATAAATAGACACTATATATGTTCTTAGCCTTGCAAATTCATACCTGATGCAACTTGTGGAAAGCCGTGGCTGGGATTCCAGTGTGTGCGCCCACTGGAAGAAAAAAAGCAGCAAACACTTTCTGACACACTACTTCATGTCACTTCATTTCTTGAGATTGATTTATGTTCAGTGCTACGCACTTTGTTTGCTTCAGCTGTTCTCAAAAGTCAGCAGTTTCAATATGACCCGCCTCATTCACGCCGAGGTATTCTCGGGGCATGAAGTCCTGTGGAATCTGAAGGCTTGGAATGGAAGGGTCGTTTGCGCTTGGCTGGCGCATTGCTGCCTAGCAAACGCTAGACTTCGCCCTTCTGCTGCGAATTGGTTGCTGGCATCATGTATGTCTAGCCCTCAGATTACCTGACACAATCTTCAGAAAGTGAATTCAAAACAGGTTGTCATGAGATGTTCTTGCTTGGCACAGAATGGTCACATGACTAAGCGAAAAGACTAGGATCCATGCAGCCGTGTCAAGACTCCGAGGAATCTGATTCATAGATGGATTTTTTTACATATATTTGATTCATAGATGAATTTTTATAAATATATGTAAATATACAAGTAAACACATTGAAATCACTCAAGTATATACCTAGATAGTTATATAAGATTTTGTACACCCCTCAAGATTTTGAACCCCCAAGTCATTCCCACCCGGGTCCTTGGACAAGCTGCACTGCGGTGCTCCGAGGTGTTCATGCAACCAAATGCAAACTCTCTTGGAACGTGCTGGTCGCTACTTGTGGCTTTGATGCATTAGTCATTGAATCAGCAAAAGCATCTGACCAACAAAAGTCAATGTATAATATGTTTTGATCTCACAGTTGCCCCAAGGACTCCTGATGAAGCTGCCAGAATCCGGGATGAAGGCTACACGTTTCTTTCTCGCATGACGATTTTGGCCGGCCTTTCATTGAGGACATGTGTTTTGACAACACTTTTGACATGATAATGTTTTTGACGATCTTTCTCACATGATGTTTTTTGACAACACTTTTCAGTGCAGTTTGCACTTGCGCAGGAAGCAACAGCTGCGGTGGTATCACATTCCAAAGGCACATGTCCCTTGGCAAATCTGGGAGGTGGCAAAAACGCCAATTGATATCTCGATTGTCATTAGAATTGGCAAAAAACATGGTTCCAAGAGTTGTCACTGAATGTTGCTGTTGGCAAAAATTCAGATTTCCTGTCCGCAAAAAGGATTGTGTTGCCGGACCTTCTCAAAAGTACTTTCATCCGTTTTGTTTCCAAATTCACCCTGTTTTGGTAAACCTGTCGCAGTTGCAGGTATAATAGACAACCAAATAATCAACTCATATCAACTGATTGCGTAGTGATTGGGTTGAAGCAATTGGTCCCATCCTAGGCTCTCCATCACCAACTTGCTGAACTGCCCCATCGAAGTGTCTTGCCGCAATCCGTCTGCATTCGTTGCTGCAGACTGTTTGTCAGTTTGAACTTTGTCCCAGGGTACAATCCTCGATATGAACACTGCATGGCCGATGAAGACTTCATGCGATATTCGAAAAGATTCTCGGAAGGAAATCATCCCATGGTTGCAGTGGTGCGTTTTCAGGTTAGTATAGTTCCCTTGGAAATTCGATCATCTAAGGACTTGCGATTTCCTGCCACCGATTTCGTCTCATGAAAGGGATACTCAGTCGATCGCTTCTCAGGCTGAAACACAGCCCCAAGAAGTTGCGTCGAGTGCAGAACAAGTTTAAACGTGAAAGATCAAAACTGTGAAAACAATCAGTGACGTTTCGTGCATGCCAAATTTTTCAAACATGCAACAATCAAAATCATTTCAGACTAGAAAAACACCTGTGAAAGAAGCAAATCAGCTTTGGCCAGCGAAACCGACAGCCGAGATGTGAGTTGCGTCAGTCCCTTCCAGTGTTTCAAGAATATATGAATATCGCATGTGTATCCAATGAGAGTATATCTATGAATGTGGGGAGGGTCGTGCGCGACATATACATTTGGTCGACTATGAATTTCGAAAAGCCAATCGCTTGACAACATTTGTCAGGCGCAAGCACAATTGGACACGGATTTAATGCTAGTTACTCGTAATTTCAATTTGGGGCAGTTTTGGTTTAGTGGTTTGTTTTGCATTAGTGCCAACAAATTTTGTTGCAACTTGGTCCAGTGTCCAAGTCATTCTTGCTGTGAGCGCTGCCTTTCAGCCACCAGCGCGTTGTGCGCTACAAGGGGAAAATCTCGCAGCCAAATTGCCTGCTGAAGCAAGATTCCAGTTTGACCAGGTTTCGCCTGGGTTGTCCTAACGAGTGCCAAGTTGAAGCTGTGTTTTTTTTTGTGTTTGGAGTTAGACCAATTTTCCAAATTTTCAAGATATATGAATAGTATGTGTATCCCCTTTGATGATTGCGTCACACATGTGTCCTCAGTTGGTTGTGAGACAGGTAAGTTTTACCCTACGATGGCTGCATCGCACATGTGTCCTGACTGTTTTTTAGAGATCTTTGCTTCCACTGAAACACAGACCCAAAAAGTTGAAGTACATGAAACACAAACATGAAGTGTTCAAGAAATAAGGGAAAACAATCACTACAGTGTGATCTGCAGAAATTTCAGGGTTCCACTGACTTTGCGTTTGTGTTGCGCTGCTGATCTACATAGCCAATGGCTTCTGTGTCGGTTCGACGGGCCCTGGCTGCAGTGTACCAGAAAATTGTTGTGGCCAAGCAGGATGGTTGCATGGAGGAAAATTTTGAGAATGTGAAGGAGGTGTGCATCCAGATTGTGCAGCACTGCGGCGTTTGGTCTACGACGAAGCCATTGGCTGACATGTGCACTGCGATTATCTCTGCACAAGTTCTTTCGCAGCAGCCAAGCTTGCCAGTGGATGATCTTTTGAAGATAGACCACAAGTGTCTTGGAGCGGGTTCCTCTGCGTCAGCTTTGAATTCTTTGAATGCGCTGCAATGCAGCGTCAAGGAGCGACTCAAAGATGAATGCGAGTTGGCTCTAAGTACCATAGCGTTTTGGATGTGGGATCCTTGCCTGCCACAAGACTGTTTTGACCTTTGCTACGAAGTGTGCATGGTCTTGGAAGATGCAAGCCATTTTTGTACATGTGGCAATGGAAACCAGTAAGGGTGGTTCATCGTTTCTTCCAGCACATGATTGGGGGAACTTTCATGTTTTGATGTCAACCGACTTCGACCGAGACAAACGGAGACAAAACGTGCCGGCTCAGAAAAGTCTTCCGAGGTTAGTTTTCGAGGTGATGCCAGCGCATGAGACAGGTTAGTTTTACCCCTTTGATGATTGCGTCACACATGTGTCCTCAGTTGGTTGTGGTTTGCTTTTGGTTTTTTCCTTTGGTCGACTTGTTAGTAAATGGTTTTTCTCTCTGCTTCCTGCCCGGCTCGCTTGGTTTAATGGTTCTGGGTGAGACTTACGTTGGTTCTATTTGTCAATCTTTGGTCATTGGTTACTAACCCCGGCTCAAGGAGTAACACGGAAGTTTCTCGCCGAAACTGGAAAAAACTAACTGCTCCCCTATTCTCTGGGTTCGCTGGTTTTTTGGTTCTGGTGTTCCCCCCGTGGTGAAATTTGTCAATAGTGGTCATTGGTTTCTACCCCCGGCTCAAGAATGCAGGTTACCTGCAACAATGCGGGTACAAGAGTTGGTGCTCCAGCTCTCTTCCAACTGATTTTCCTTAGCTTTAAAGGTGTGGAGAGGTTCTTCTCACGCAAAAAGCTGTACAAGAGTTGGTGCCCCAGCTCTCTTCCAACTGATTTTCCTTGGCTTTGTTGGCGCGGGTAAGATGTTCTCTTGCAAGAGACCTTGTACAGTTCAATGTGCATGCAGTGTGCATGATTTCGCACAAATGTGGCACGCCGCAAAGCGAGCCAAAGTTAGAGGAGCCAAATCAGCGACGAGGCTGCCATACCGGGTAGTTCATAAAAAAACAGCCATCCTTCAAAAACACATGTGAAAGTTGTTAACCCCCCTTCCCCCTTTTTCAATGCTGGTGGATTTTTTTGGGTCGCTGGCGGCGTTCAAAAAAACAGCCATGTCTGCTCTTGCTGCGGGCAGCCTTACCATCAACATTGACATTGGGGTGCAAGGGGTTGCCATTGTCTTAGCGGTGGTTCATCTCGGAAGGCTGTTTTTTCTGAATTACCCGGTATCAGCGTCGGGGGTGCCAAAATGTGATCGACCCTGCCTCACGCGCACGAGGGGTGGTCAGGGGAATTTGCTTTGAATGCTCATGAGACGCTTCTTGAGAATGCTGGTCTATTACGTCCTGGCCATCGAATCCTTGGGAAACACCCTTTTCCAACTTCCAAGCGCTATGAGGGGCTCATCATTGACGACTACTTTGTCATTGGGGCTGAGAAGAGAAGCTTCACTGTGGAGGACTCTTTCGCGTTTGGATCATTGCAGGTCGCCAGGGATGCCTATGAGAGAAACCGTTTGCCTGGCTCAACTGAGAAGGATGTTGTTGCTGCTGATGTCTTCAAGGCGGCAGGTGCAGAGGTCCGATCCGATGACTCGTTGGTCGATGATGGCTATGTAACCGTGGGTGCTCCTCTGAAGAAGCGACTTGGGCTGGCCGCTATATCTGCTCGAGCTGCCCGTTTACCCTCAACTTCAGCAAAACTTTTGGCAATGCTTGGAGGAAACTGGACTTCTGTTTTGCTCTACAGGAGATGCTTGTCTGCGTTGGTGAGGGACCTTTTCAGATTGGCGGCTGAAGCAGAGCGTTGTGCCCAGAATATGGTCGTCCATCTTCCACGAGCAGTTGCAGCTGAACTGCTTATGCTCTCGGTCATGACCCCAGTTCTGGTGTCGAATGTTGCGGTGGACTATTCCCAGAAGGTCTATGCGTCGGATGCCTCACTGGCAAAGGGTGCCGTGGTGACTACAGCTCTGTGCGCTGAACAAGTTGAGGCTTTGTGGCTTGGTTCGGACCGCAAAGGTGAGTACACGAAGTTGGCCCAGCTCCCTGTTGCTGAACTCACTGCACTTGGTGAAGAGCTGTTGGATGATTTGGCTGATACTGATGGGGATCGTGATGCTCAGGCTGTTCCGAAACGGGGCTTGCTCATGTACTACGACTTTGTCGATTTCTTTGGTGGCTCTGGAAGGGTTTCCAAATGTGCTGCTCAGCTTGGGATGAGTGTGGCGCCCCCGTTGGATCTTGACAGCTCTGATCACTATGACTTGTCTGGCCAAGACCTGATGCTGTGGGTGTTTCATATGCTTGAATCGGGACGTTTTCGCTCCTGCCTGACAGAACCACCTTGCACAACCTTTTCGCCAGCTGCTTACCCTGCTCTGAGGACCTATGCTTCACCCATGGGACATGACCCTTCAGAGAAGAGAACGAAGCATGGAAACCTGCTGGCCTTCAGATCCTTCCTCATCCTTCGGCATGCTAGGAAGCATTTGCGTCCATGTGGAAAGGAGCAACCTCACTTGTCAAAGATGCGGTGGCTGACAGCGTGGAGTGACCTCTATGACCTTGGGTTCAAGAATGCTGTGGTGGCCAGCTGTCAGTTTGGGAGCCCTCGCAAGAAGGAGTTCATCTTTGTTACTTGGGGAATAGACACCTCTTCCTTGGAGACCCGTTGCCCAGGAGGCCATGAGCATGTGAAGATTGAAGGAGCAGCCACAAAACCTTCGGCAGTTTATGTCTGGGGCCTTGCTATGCACCTTGCTAAACACTTTGACCGTGCCCTTAAACATCGTGCTCTCCTGGATGAAAACCACCACTCAGTGACCGGCTATGAGAGCGTCGCTATGAATGATGTGTTGCTTGCAAGGCAGTGGAGGACCATGAAGTGTTGGACTTGGAAATCAAAGGCCCGCATCAATGTCCTTGAGGCAAAGGCAGCTCTTGAGATTGTCAAAGATGCCGCCATCTCTTCCCCATCCCATCGAGTTCTTGCTGCCTTGGATTCTCGGGTTGCCAAAGGAGCCTTAGCAAAAGGACGAAGCACTTCAACTGGATTGCATGCGGTTTGTCAGAAGAGTGCAGCATGGCAGATAGCTGGAGATGTTTACATGGGTTGGAACTTTGCTCCCACCCGGTTGAATGTTGCTGACGACCCGACTCGAGAAGCTCATGTTCGCCAACATGTCAGGCATTCTCTCCTTGAGCATCTGGACTTGGATTTGGTCCAGGTGCTTCATCATCGACGGCTGTCTAAATCTGCCTCCAATTGGACTCGGCTTGTTCTCTTGCTCATGCTTGTCTTTCCTACTGAAGCGTGTGCTGTCCATGAGCTCTGGATCCCCGATGTCACTGGATTTACGACCTTGGATTTTGGTCTGGCATCAAACCTGGGGGATAATCTTGGTTTTGTGCATCCCTTGCCTGCTATGGATTTTCCTTCTGGCTGTCCTTTGGATTCTCTGCTTGGACTGTCTCGATGGACTTCGCTTGCTCAATGGATTTCCCTTTGCGTGGCTTGGATTTTGAAGCTTGTCGCTGCCCTGGCCTCTCTCCTTGGATTTCCCTGTCTGTTGCGAGCATCCCTTGTCTGGTCGCGCTGTCATGTCAGGTGGTGTGTCTTAGTGTCTGGTGCAGCCATTGCCCCCTATGGTAGCCTGAGGCTCCCCTGTGTCGCGCAAGCCATGTTTGCCGCCACTGCTGCCGATATGAGACGAGCTGAGGCTCGGGCTGGGAACTCATTGATTGCTTCCAGAGTTGTGAGGCAGTCTACTCTGGATTTTCGGGCAAAGCTACTTAAGGATTTTGGCAGCTGGTTGTATGAGACGCATGGGAAGCTACTGACAGTGTTGCTGACAGAGAAGCCGGCAGACCCGGAAGAAATCTGTCGACTACTAGTTGATTATGGGAACTGCTTGTACTCCTCTGGAAAGGCTTATGGCAAATTCGCCGAGACCATCAACGGAATTGCATCGGCTAGGCCTAGCCTTAAGAAGCAGCTGGGAGGCGCATGGGACTTGGCGTTTGCGTGGTTGCAGGACGAGCCCTTCAGCCATCATCCAGCCATGCCACTAGCAGTACTGCTGAGTATCGTTGGCCTTGCGATGATGTGGGGTTGGCCACGAGAAGCTGCGGTGCTCGCGCTGACTTGGGCTGGAATTTGTCGTATTGGAGAAGTACTTGGAGCAGTTCGAGATGACCTGATACTTCCAAGCGATGCATCCCCTGGGACGGTTTTCGCGCTCTTGAGGATCAGGTCTCCAAAGACCCGTGGGAGAGCAGCTCGCCACCAAGCTGCTCGAATTGACCCTCCTGACATCATTGAGCTACTAACAGCGGCTTTTGCTTCTCTGCCATCGGACAGCAAGCTCTGGCCGTATTCAGCAGCTACTTTGAGGAAGAGGTTCAATTGTCTCCTGCGAGGACTTCACTTGCCAACGACTCGTTCGGCTGCAGGAAAGCCGTTTGATTTGGGATCGCTCCGACCTGGAGGAGCAACATTTTTGTTGCTCCATACAGAGGATTCAGAGTTGGTGCGACGCAGGGGTAGGTGGGTCACCACCAAAGTCTGCGAAGTGTATTTGCAGGAAGTGATGTACTCCACCTACACCGAAAAGATGCCACGTGACGCCAGGCTGAAAGTTCAAACCCTGGCTGCAGCTTTTCCGAAGATTCTGCAAGTGGCACTACGTTTTCTTCGTGCTGGAGTTCCTGCCAGCACTTGGTACAGAACCTTTCAAAACCAAGACGCTGAGGAGCTTGGGGCGACGGGAGAGGATGGCCAGATACCTGCAGCTTTTGGGCAACAAAATGTGCCTGCTGCAGATGGAACTTCGATGAAGACGCAGTGGAAAAAGGATGGGAACTGTGCTTGCATACCAAGCTCAGGAGTGAATGTTCCACGTCCTCAGATACCTGCAGCTTTTGGGCAACAAAATGTGCCTGCTGCAGATGGAACTTCGATGAAGACGCAGTGGAAAAAGGATGGGAACTGTGCTTGCATACCAAGCTCAGGAGTGAATGTTCCACGTCCTCAGATACCTGCAGCTTTTGGGCAACAAAATGTGCCTGCTGCAGATGGAACTTCGATGAAGACGCAGTGGAAAAAGGATGGGAACTGTGCTTATATATATATGACATATGTACATGTAATATACATACATAGAGACATACCTGTATACATACATGGATGTGTACAAACAATACGTTTTAGTTCTGATTGTTTAGCACAGACTAAGTCTACACAGGTTGCCACTCAGTCTTTGATTTCCACGAGAGGAGCACTTCAACCAGCTTATTTGACGGTGCAATTTGCCCTTCAAATTTAGAAATTTGTCCACACCTGAGCGATGTCAAGCTAGTGCAGGCGAGGACGGACAGCAGGGATGGACAGCAGGGATGGGCAGCAGGGATGGGCAGAAGCAGGAAATGATTTGATCTTTGTTTGCACACTATTGCTGCACAGTGCAAATTGATGCAAATGGTACGTATATGTATATCTACGCATTTGTGCATCTTCGACGCATATATGTATGTATGGAGTCGATCGTAGCATGCAGCGTTCAGCAAACTGACAATGGGATAGTGAACCAGTCACACTGGTGACACTGGTGACACTGGTCACGATTCTTCATTTGGTTTCAGGAAGCAACGCAAGTCTACTCCCTTGGCTTGGAATTTGCTGGCAAAGGATCTGGCTACTTGGAGACCATTCCTGGAGGGAGATCCCATGGACAGTTGAGATGTGAGGAACTGAACCCACCCTGATGTTTTTTTGGTACCTTTCTTGGTAGATCTGCCCATATAACAAGTACTGATGGATTTCTTGGAGCTTCAGCTGCTTCTGAAACCGACGATAGTACGGTTGAAACGATTGACAAGCTCCACATTCGATAGAAACTATGACGCATCCATTGGCTGATCTAACTAGTTTGATTTATTGTTTCTCGCAGAGCTCAACAGGTAACAAATGAGACTGTCCAAAGTTAATGTTTTCATGTGTGAAAAACATGTTTTGACATTTCGTGAGATTTCAAGAAAAACAGCGGTTTTGCAAAGGGTGAGAATTCCCTGACTGAGTGGAGCGATCCAGTTGTGTACCTTGGCATCCTGAGACATTGTGCCAAGATCAAAAATCCTGGTTTCCACCGGTAATTTAGATGTGGAAAGATGCTGACATGTCCTTGATGTCAATCTGTATTTCAATGTATTAAGCACCAGCACTGAAAGCCCTGGGACTTGGAATCCGCACTTCGAAGCAAGGTGCGCGTTATCGCTACTTGATGGACACCGATGCCATGGGTGGTTGGCTTGGAGGCGGTCACGGTGCAGATCTGGATCTTGTTCAGGGCACTCATGATGCTGCTGCGTCGCTTGGCAGCACTGTTTCCCAAAGGATTGAGAGAAAGAAATGAAGAAATGAGGAATCTTAATGAGGTTGGCTACGAAGAACAGTGTACTGTATAGAAATGAAGAAGAAAGAGAGATTCAGTGTGAAGAAATGAGAAAGACAGGAGAGATGAGGTTGGAGAGAGGTCTGAGGCGAATCTTAGAAGGCTAGCATCCAAAATCTCAGAATGTGTTGCCATTACCAGAAGAAGCTTGGGAGAGTGGTCCGTGATGATATGTGTTTTGAATGGGCAGACTCTGTACTTTCCGTACTTGTCTTCTTAAGCATTCTGAGGTTCTTCCTCTTCCTCTGAGAATTGTGTAGTCTCGTTCTTTCTTTTTTTGTTTGCTTTTCTCCTCACTATTTTCTACTTTCGTAGCACTTCTTTTTTGGACTCTGGAGGTCGTTTCCCAAAGAGAAAGTGAAGAGCTTTCGTGCTTTATTTACTGGATACCTGGCCTCCTTTATAAGAGATGGTGTTCCTCGTGGAGATGGTCCCACATGGCTCAGCGATGGGCCCGTGATGGAGTTCAACCTGTCAAAGTCAGATTCTGCGTCCATGAAGAATTTGGTGTATTTTAGTGATGCAGCACAACAGGACACTGTGGGTGGGACAGGACGTCAAAGTGTCAAAAGACATTTGTACGTGCATACAGACAAACGTACATTCATGTGTGCATGGACGCATACGCGCACATATGCCTTTACAGTGAGCGAAACACATCGAGTTCATACCATATGTGAACCGCAACGGAAGTTGAAGATCTTTCAGGCAACACAGATTTCAAGAATTCTTTTCATACCCAGTCATGGCCAGTTCCTGAGGCATGTGAGACAGTGACGTAATCAGTTCTAAAGCAAAAATTCGAACATTTCCTGAAAGTTTTTTTAGATGTGTGTAAAAATTCAGGTCGTTGAGAAGTCCGCATTGTCACAACTTTAGATGAGCTGCAGCCTTTGGCATCGAGTAAACCTTGAGTTGTGGCACCTGCTAGCGGTGCACCAGGAAATGGTTCGAACCCTTTGCGGCCGGCAAAGCACCAGCTGCTGTGCGCAGCTCACCTGCTGACGAAAAGATCCGTGGGAAGAGCACAGGGAGATCTCAGAGATCAGAAGGGAAGGGACCGAAGGGACCGAAGGGACCGAAGGGAGAGAAGAGATTTGAGCATTGAAAGGAGATCTCAGAGATCTCAGATTTCGAAGAAGTGAAAGCTTCGATTTGCTTGTGTTCCGTGAATCCAGGTTCTAACGCAGCTCGCCAATCTACCTGAAGATGATGGTGCGAAGGATCAGGTGAGACAGGATGGAGCACAGCTCCCACTGGACACTTGTATTGCATTGTGTTTCAGATTGAAAGAAGATAAGATAAGATAGAATAAGATATGTATTTCAGTATCTTAGATCAGTGCATTGTTTCTCAAATTGTTTGAGATCTCGGCGGATGTCGCACGTCAAGCACTGACAGTCGCAGGGAAGCCCCTTGAAGCTGCTCGACGTTAATCCAGTTTCATTGGGCAACTTCTTGGAGGCACAAGTTGTTTGCGTGTCTGAAGCTACCTTAATACTTGTACTATAAACCTATTAAGCTTCCTACCAAGCTTCCTACTAAGCTTCCTACTAAGCTTCCTACTAAGCTTCCTACTAAGCTGCCTACTAAGCTTCCTACTAAGCTGCCTACTAAGCTTCCTACTAAGCTGCCTACTAAGCTTCCTACTAAGCTGCCTACTAAGCTTCCTACTAAGCTGCCTACTAAGCTTCCTACTAAGCTGCCTACTAAGCTTCCTACTAAGCTGCCTACTAAGCTTCCTACTAAGCTGCCTACTAAGCTTCCTACTAAGCTGCCTACTAAGCTTCCTACTAAGCTGCCTACTAAGCTTCCTACTAAGCTGCCTACTAAGCTTCCTACTAAGCTGCCTACTAAGCTTCCTACTAAGCTGCCTACTAAGCTTCCTACTAAGCTGCCTACTAAGCTTCCTACTAAGCTGCCTACTAAGCTTCCTACTAAGCTGCCTACTAAGCTTCCTACTAAGCTGCCTACTAAGCTTCCTACTAAGCTGCCTACTAAGCTTCCTACTAAGCTGCCTACTAAGCTTCCTACTAAGCTGCCTACTAAGCTTCCTACTAAGCTGCCTACTAAGCTTCCTACTAAGCTTCCTACTAAGCTTCCTACTATACCTTAAAGGTCTAAATCCTTAACTTATGGTGTCATCCAACTCCTTCAGCTTTGAAGGGACGATGTCCAGCAGATGGGAGTAGAGTTACTTTAGCCTTTTGTTGCTTTTGCATGTTTTGCATCTTTGCCGCAGTGTTCATGCCCAGATCTCTGCCACAAGCCAGCATT
The DNA here is from genome assembly GCA_009767595.1 of Symbiodinium kawagutii. Taxonomy (NCBI): domain Eukaryota; class Dinophyceae; order Suessiales; family Symbiodiniaceae; genus Symbiodinium; species Symbiodinium kawagutii. Next base: position 63,065 of record VSDK01020522.1, read on the forward strand.
TGGAGCCTTTGGTAATGTTCCATTTGTTGAATAGTTATGAAATGTTCTGAATGTGAAGTAGATGAACTTCTGACTCTGTAGATTTCAATATCTTTGAAGAAAGGCTGGTCAGGGGGCCAACTGGATCACAGCACGGGAAGCGCTGGGCAATGGCAAGCGCAACCCCTGAGGCCAACAGCTGTGTACCCAAGAGACCCCACCGATGTCAAATCTGCAGCTTCCAACTGCTCCCAGTGGCTCCCCAAGGATTCCAATCAACACGACATGCACGACAGGTTCACGGCGCTATGGCCTCACTTTCTCAACATGAGGGCTGCCCTTAACTTGGAGCGCACAGAGAATATGACAGCAATGTAGTTCTTGAGATCAGATCTGCCAAGAAGCAACAGTCTCTGGTGGCACGAAAACTTGGGGCTAATCACATCTGAATATCTGAGATTCCATTGGAGTTTCCCCACTCTGAAAAACGACGGATATCATATCTTGTTTAAATCGCAACGGCGTAATTCAGTAGATTTCTTGGTTTGATCTCTATACATGTTTTTTTTCTTATTTGTGTGTGTGTGTCTCTCTCTCTCTTTTTCTCTATGAGACATAGAATGCGTAGTATCTACATGTGCGTAATTCTACATGTTCTCTTTCTCCCAATTCTCTATTATAAATTTCTACATATACATAATTTCTACATATTTTTTCTCCCATTTATAATACATAATTCTGTACTTGGTGTGTTTGTGTTTGGACTTTGGGGCCCAGGTGAAGAGAGCACAGCCATGGGCTCACAGGCCTCTGTGGGCTTTTTGTCGTAGCTTGGCAGTGAAATGGCTGCACCCAACATGAAATGGTTGAGAAATGAACGTCTCATGCTTTACCTACACAGTGCATAGAGTTTTTTCATTGATTCACAGTGTGCATGCACATACTTAGCTTGTTTGTGAAGAAAAGAAGTGTGCCAGAGTGGCAGGGAGTCTGAAGGTTGCTACAATTTGGATGCTTTGTTTGTGAAACCATGTGGTTCAGATGTACTTTGTCCCTCCCCATTACCAACTCAGCAGAGAGAAATGGAAGTACAAATGGCTGCAACACAAGCTCAAGGAGTCTTCACTAAAATGTATTTTTGCAAGCTGTTTCAAAATTGTATCGCACGCATCGCATCTCTGCCTCTTTTGAATCAGTCTCTGAGGGGTGGAGGCTTGTGATGTTGAGGTGTTTCTTTCACAGCAAAGCAAGTGTAATGCCCCCCCAAAAATTCTTAGCAAGCTGCCCCAGCTCCAATCATTCTGTAAATCCGGCAATCTTGAAGACGTTTGCGCCGTGAGTATGCCTGCAACGAGATGTCAGGCAGCCACCAAAAATGAAGGGCAAGAATTTTCCCTGCATGAACTCTTGGTTATCGAGCAACATCACTGCTTGCTATTTCCTTTGTCCGGAATAAGAACACCCTTATCTTCATAGGTCCAACTCGCTGCAGCTACCATGACATTTGCTTTGTCTTGTTCACAAGTGTGGCCTGCACCTGTAGATCCCTCAAAGTGATCTGATTTCAGAGTGTCCGCAGAGATCATTCAATGATCTTTAGGATTTTGGACGGAGTTATTTGTAGGGATCCTTCTGAAAAGTAGCCATTTGACCGAATCCATTGAAACCAAGCATGCTTGCAGAATCAGCTTGTGAATCCAAAGTAGTTATACTGCGGGTAAACTTAATGTAAACAATGCTGTAAGACTCAAACAATGAGAGTCAAATACTGCAAAACATTCTGGTGGCATTAAGATACTGTAGCAATGTACTTGTTGTGACCAATGCTGTAAAACTACTTATACAGTACTGATTCTGTTGGCCAAACTTTAAAGCTGCAGGTATGGCGGTCCACTGGCTGTCACTTGTTCCACCTTCGAGACACCAACAAAGACCAGTCCAGCGACAAGGAGGACAGCGGCGACAGGTTCAACGCTTTGACTAAAACGTTTAAACAGCACCTTTACATGGCACTAACTACCGAAACTAAAACGTGTAAACATTTAAACCTAAATTAAACAGCGACTAAACCAAATCAAACATGAAAACCTTTTCAGTTTCAATCTTAAACAGCACCCTGAAGCATGAACCTTTTAGTTTCGGTAAAGCATTGCAGACATTGAGGGGGCTTTTGCCAAGCATATGGTGAGATTCTTTCCGAGATTTGTTGTAGACTCCGACTCCAATGCTTGATGCTTTCTGCCCTTGGGTCTTTGATGATTGCCGAAGGCAGGACAGATGTAACAACTCGAAGTCGGTCGCCATAGGTTTTCGTGTGAGGTGGAACTCCCTTTGCGCATGAGAATCAAAACCTGATCTTGGATAAATCAGTCTTAGTATTCTTCTTGTATAATTCCCCTTGGTCACAGCCAGTTTTTTCAGATCTGGAGTCGATCTCAAGATGGGAATCCAATCTCTTTATCGCTCCTGATAGGAGATGGTCTCCGGCTAGATCCTTAAGTCAGGTGGGGCTTGTGACTGACATTTTTTCCGACAAACTTCATGAAAAATGCATTAAGAATTTTCCTGAAAAAATCATGATGAATCTTCCGTTTGATTCTTTTCTTTTGGCTCTTGGACTCTCCAGATACACAAAGTCTTCGTCCGAGCGATGAGTGACTCGAACACACACACACACAAAGAAACAAACAAGCTGCATTGCAACAAGTGACACAGTGTCAAACAACTTTCCTTTCATACGAAAGGACCACCAGGGTGATGATGTTGATGATGATGATTCTCACCATGACCAGAATGGCATATTCATGTCACCCATCAAGATGCAGACACAGACACACACTGAAGAGCATTGTACATTCACACAGCACATAAACAGATCAGCTATCAAAGCTGCATATGTAAGTACAGATGTTTTTTCTTTTTAAACAATAGTGAGTATTCAAGCAATGATAGTAGTATTGTTACCAATGCTATTTCTTCTTGCCTTGCTCAAATGAGGTTAGCAATGAAATTGCGATGTAAACATGAGCACAGTAAAGCTGCACTGGTGGTTGAGTACTTGCCTTGGTAAACGATTGCTCCATCATGTTTGGGCGGCCATCTTGGCTTCAAGTCATGTGAGCCAAGTTTGAGCTAGGGGTGACATGAACTGTCAAATGAACTTAAATGATTCAGGGTTAGTATCACTGATTTTTCATGTACCCATCAAGTCAGTTTTATCCTTTAGATTACAAGCGGCCATTACTGCAAGAAATTATCTTTATCAGATTCAGTTCTTTTCAATCTGCCAAATCACAGTGATTTTCAGGCTTGACTACTGTATGTTTCTTGTGTCCCTACGATCATTCCTGTGCGTTCACCAAGATGCCAAGAACGGATAAGCCCAATACCCCTTATTTTCTATGATATAGAGTCTACACTGTATATGATGCCGTCTCCGACCCCTAGTGCCTACCTTCGACTCCACAACATGTAACTGTGCTTGTCTGAAGCACTCTTTTTTCCAGCTATTTTATTCCGAAGCAGTTAAACACGAACGTTATTAGGTGGCCCTGTGATTTGATGACAACTTCTACCATACGATGACAACGTCTACCATACGATGACAATGTCTACCATACGATGACAACTTCTACCATACGTGGCCACTGTAGTAAAACTCTACAAAGCACAGTACTTCTAAAGCCTCATTGTAAAAAGCTCTTGAACGTACTATACCCATGTATATATAGGTTTGACCAACCTTCAATATCTGATGGAGGTAGGCGCTAGGGGTTGGTCAAACCTATATGATGTATACGGTTCTCATCTCTTCTCATCTCTTCTCACCTCTTCTCATTTTCTCATTTTCTCATTTTTTCAGCCCCACCAGGCCTCGCAAGGCGGATCGGCTGCGCGCAGCCCTCGATCAAGCAGCTTCCCCTTGGCACAACCAGATCCTCCAACTCCTGAGGTGTCAACGGTGTCCCGGAGTTGGGCTTGGTTAGGGTTGGTTGGTGCGGGCGATTTTGCATGGCTTTGAAGTCACTGTGATGGTGGCACTGAGTCATTGGCAATGTTGCTATTATTTGAATACCAGTAGTACCCGGGCAAGCCGGGGGCGGAAGTTTCCCATTGTCAACCACTATAAGATCAAAGAAAACGGTGGCCTATAATTCAGAGGCAAAAGTGCCTATAGTTTGTTGAAATGGTGCTTTCAAAAAATTGTGCTTCCTGTTGCGCGACAAAACCACCACACAAAACCACCAGCACAAAACCAGCAAAACAAGACCACCACACAAAGCCACCAACACAAAACCACCAACGCAAAACCACCAACGCAAAACCACCAAC
>VSDK01020522.1:70177-83725 GCA_009767595.1 Symbiodinium kawagutii
TTGCTCTAGACATCTCTTGCTCTAGACATCTCTTGCTTCAGGCATCTCTTGCTTCAGACATCTCTTGCTTCAGACATCTCTTGCTCTAGACATCTCTTGCTCTAGCCATCTCTTGCTCTAGACATCGCTTGCTCTTGACATCTCTTGCTCTAGGCATCTCTTGCTTCAGACATCTCTTGCTTCAGACGTCTCTTGCTTCAGACATCTCTTGCTTCAGACATCTCTTGCTTCAGACATCTCTTACTCTAGACATCTCTTGCTTCAGACATCTCTTGCTTCAGACATCTTGCTTCAGACATCTCTTGCTCTAGACATCTCTTGCTTCAGACATCTCGTGCTCTTGACATCTCTTGCTTTAGACATCTCTTGCTCTAGACTTCTCTGGCTCTAGACATCTGTTGCATTAGCCATCAGTTGCAGTAGTCATTGTGGTTGTTCGTAACACGGAAGTATGCTTCCAAACTTCCTTTGACTACAGATCATAGAGGAAGTTTGGTGTGATCCAAGAACCAAGATTTGGCAAAGTGAGCGGTCAGAGTGAGCGATAGTCTACTAGTGCTCATGCGGTTCCAAAAGGCAGATGGGACTTGAGAACAATACACTTCATTTTTTCAATCAAAAATTGCCAGATTCAAACTCGAAAGATGGTCTTGAGTGAAGCGGTCAAAGTAGGAAGAAAAAACAATGATGATGATGATGATGATGATGATGATGATGATGATGAATGTTCTGATTATTTGTATCCACAGTGCAAGGTCCACGCCTGACAGAATGGTCTGTCGTCTCGAAAGCACAGAGCGAGGTCTTCAGTAGTGTTTTCAGTTCCGAAACAACTGAAACTCAACTCTGATGAAATTGCAGTGTCTTGCGCATTCTTGGCCGCAACATTGGCGCGGTCTGCAGCAAGATGACGTGAAGTGTGAGATGTTGCGCTGCCTGGCAAGTGCCACATGAACCGGCCGAATGCCCGCGTGAAGGTGACTTAAAGTGCACGAGATGAAATGGTGCACGGACCTCTGTGCATCCAATACCTGAATTGAATGCAATTGAAAGACAAAATGGAAGACGAAACAGCTTGGCGCACTTCCAGTTGCACTCTGTGCGACGGGCATTGAAATTGGACTGCCAGGGAAAGCTAAGGCAGAAATCGTATGGGCACAGAGCAGTTGTTGCTCCTGACGCTAAGCCGCACGAAATTCGTGCGAAAGCAAGGCTCCCCGCGCAATCCGAAGCCTGGCCACACAAAACACGTGGCGCGCAAAATGCACGAAGTGCTGTAGCGATGCTGCTGCTGCTGCTGCTGCTGCTGATGATGATGATGATGATGATGATGATGATGATGACGATGACGATGACGATGATGATGATGATGATGATGATGATGATGATGATGATGATGATGATGAGGATGGGCACATGAGGATGACGGAGATGTTGGCGGCTATGACAGGCGGTGATGAACGGAAATTCTGAAGTAAAAAAGGAGGAGGCGAAGAGGAGAAGGAGGGTGGGAGGAGAAGGAGGAGAAAATGGGTCCAGGAACCAATGTAAAACCACGAATCCCACACAATGATTTGGTGACAAAATAGCATTTCAGTCTTGTTGAGCTCTCCATGACATGGTTTGGAAGACCTTGGAGGCCATTGAAGTATCGCAGAATTCGCATGTGTGCCTGGGCTTTGCGTGAGAGTGGCTGTTGAAACTTCAGATGTGGATCAGGACCAAACACTTCAGATCTTTGAAAGAACATTTGCCGTGGATCTGAAGCTGGTGTCTCTCAGGATTGTAGTGGAAGATGATCCATCGCAGCAGGGTGTTGGACAGATGAATCTTGTTGACATGGGTCTCTCGCAGGAGACAGTGAAACTGCGCATCTTGGCATCATATACGGAAAGCAAATGGCACCCTGTAGACCAACCTGCCCGTGATTTGCTGCACTAAATATTGCCTCCGTACTTGATGCGCACAGTTGCGAGTGCTGTGCAGCTCGTCTTCTGTGGGAACGGTTGGTTTGCGCAGGAGCTCTGGCTCCCAGATGAAGTCAAGACTCAGGAGGGTGTGATTCCATGGGGATGGGTGTTGCCCATGGGTGCTGCTCACGACTTCTACAGAAAAAAATAGGGCTGTTGATTGCTAAGCAGTCTTTGCAACCAGTGGTCCGACAGATCAGAGAGTTCGCAGCTACGAAACAGAGTTGCATCGTAGTTTGACAGAACCAGGCATGCCAAAGACCCGAAGCAATCGCAATGAAACAAAGGCTGACCTCAAAGCCTAGGCATTTTAGGCCACTTCATGTCTGCGTGTTGTGTCTGGTTGTGCATTGGAAGCTCCTGGTTGTTGTTCCCTGAGGAGAAGATATGGCTTTGGTCCCCAAGTCAGACTCCAACTGCTGACTCCATCTCGTGCTTTGTCTCAACATGAATCACTGCTATCATTGCACACACAGGTCACAAAAAACAATCTATACACACGAATCAGCCAGAACTATAGTTTGTACAGAACAGCACATGTAGTGTATATATATATAAATACATATGTGCCTATGTATGTACTGTAAATAGACGCACATGCATGTAAAGCGAGACAGTGAATTGTATTGCAATATATATATATAGACACCTGCATAAAATGAAATCGGACAGAATAGCATAGAACAGGATGCAACGGAATGCAGAGTACTGGAATGACATGTGATGCAAGGCAATGTTTGGTAGTGAAGATAAAGCATGGTGCTGTGCTTGTAGCTAAAAACCTACACTGCACTGTCACTCCTCCTTATCACCCTCCTCGGTCGTGTGCTGCTGCAGTTTGACAGTAGGAAAGGGAATTTCATACCGTCGACATTTGTCGACAATGTCTCATTAGTCATGTTGTTCTCCGGAGGACTTGGATTATTTGTCGGTTTATGCCAACTCAAGTTCTGTTGGCTTGGATTGGGTATATGGATGTTTGCACAGGAGAAAATTGTCTTGTAGGGTATTGCAGTTGTATCGCAATTGCTGTGTGTTGCATTGCATTTTATTGTTTCGTGTTATATTGTGCCGGGTCGCTTTGTTTTGTCCTGTATTTAGAGGCATGGTGTCGTACTCTAAGGCACTTGTCTTATATAGTCTAGTGTTGGGCCATAGATATTGTATGGTATTGTATTGTATTGAATTTTAAGTTGACTTGTATCGTATAGTATAGTATAGTTATAGTATAGTATAGCATAGTAGAGTATAGTATAGTATAGTAGAGTATAGTATAGTATAGTATAGTATAGTATGGTGTAGTGTAGTGTAGTGTAGTGTATCAAAGTACAGTATCGTAGAGTATAGTATGGTATAGTAAAGTATAGTTTAGTATATAATATTATAGTATAGTATAGTATCGTATAGTATAGTATAGTATACTATAGCATAGTATTGTATCTTACAGTCTAGTAGTGTACTTTACAGTGTTGTGAAGTCTGTATTGTGCATTATGTGTGGTAGGACATGAGGTGGTGCGGTAGCCATGTTCCTACGACCTCTTATCGTCCTGTCATGCATTCGAGTGCAAGGCAATGCCATGAAATTCAACGTAATATAGTGTGATGGAATGCAACATATATATATATATTAATCCGTATGTATCCCGACACATATGTAGAAAGGTAAGGTGTTATCTGCCGGCATGGAGAGATTGAACCAGGGCACTGTGACCATGTAAATCAACGGATTGATTCAGCCAGCCTTCCCTCAGTTCATTCGTCAAACTTCTGGCTACCAACCTGTCAATCTCTTTATCGATGCGATTGGCCATCAGTCATCCATGTGTCAATGCGCTTTTGCATACACCAGTTTGATTCAGTTTGTCTTGAGATATTGCCAGCATTTACCTAGATGTGTCTTTGTAGACTTGTTTCTGTGCATATTCAGATGAAACCACAACCAGACGATGTTGATGCAAACCCAGGTTATATTTTGATACTTGATCAGTCTTTCATGATTCTTATTATGATACTTGCTTCTCCTCATCTTAGAGGCAAAATATTTTGGTTGCTGATGCAGTGTAAATGGAAACCAATGAACTAGGAACATGTGGAAGCCTAGGAGAATGAAAGACTGATCAAGTACAATATCTTTTTTCTTATTCTTTTTTGTTTTCTGAAGTTCTGTGCTCTTCGGTTGCTGCCTTCCAGGTGCACTCAGCTTCCACGTCGCTGCCGCATTGACCCTTGGCCTGGTGAAGAAAAGTCTTGGGACTTGGGGAAGCTAAGCGCAAGGAATGAACCTTGGGTGGTGCACGTCTATGGACCGTGGATTCTACTTGCAAAGTGAAAAAAATCAATTAAGATTTTTTAATCCTTCCTTTTGAAAGACTTCAAACTCTCGAGATTTCTCTGCTTGGTGCAACCACTTTTGCTCGAAAAGTTTCAGGTCAACAGTTGCTTTCAGTTCTCCATGAGTTCTCCATGTACTCATCACGTTGTTCTGCACAAAGCAGCGTGCTTATTTTGTGGCAAACCTGAGGTGAGCCAAACCCCTCCGAAAGTACAACGCGGTGAGGCTTGATTGTTTGAGAGAGTCTTGTTTCTTGAAAGGTAGACAAGAAGAAGAAGAAGAAGAAGAAGAAGAAGAAGAAGAAGAAGAAAAAGAAGAAGAAGAAGAAGAAGAAGAAGAAGAAGAAAAAGGAACCTTGAAAGGTAGACAAGAAGATGGAAATTAGAAATTATCATCTAAATTATTATCGTTTAGACCAAAAGTGAATAAAGAAATGGAGAAATGGAGAAAGAAAAAGAAGGATCTGACAGAATCTGATGCTTAGAGAGGCACACAGACCTGAGCTTCTCAGTGAACCTTTTGCAAGGCCACGGCGGCGGTGGCTCCAACCAGAGAGGCCATTTCCAAAGATATCAAGAGCTGCATGTCATATGCAGAATCTGTCAGGTGTGGTTGAAAGTGACATAGAGCATGACCTGTTGTCATATCTGGATTGGTACTCGTGAGAACTGAGCTGTCATTTGATAGTTCACCATACAATATACACCATAGATACTGTCCTATCCAAAGTGGAGGGGTTTGAGCCTTCCAACAAAAGGATTCTCGCATGCACTATCCTTGTGTCGGAAGTTTCGCTTGAGATAGCGATATCCACTCGTAATGCTCTTTGGTACTGGCCCATATTGGCTAACAATGCTGGATCTTGGTTAGTAGCGGGCAATGCTTGTTAATGAGGGTTGGTACTGATCGTAGAACGATAGTGCAGTATTCAAACAGTTTTTCCTACCATGTGGCAGGCTGCCGGACATCCTTTTCATGACTTCGATCAAGAAGAAAATGGAGAGCCCGCAGATCCAAACCTGGCCGCTAGACTCAAACTGGATGGATTTTATCTTTGAACAAAGTTGGTACACACATTGTTGTGGATTGAAGTTGGATGTCTTGTGATCATTTGGGTCAAAATTTCAAGCCCAATCATTCAGACAAGGCTTGCAACATCCACGGAGTATTTCTTCCAGGGCAACTATGCTACAAATATTAGAGAAGCTAGTTGACTGTATTTGACAAAATGTTCGAGGTACTGACTTTCCATATCCGCTTAGGCAGAATATTTCACGGGGCACCTGGGTCGTTCTGCATCTCGCAGCTTCCAAGGTTACGCCTGTCATGCAACCGGTGGCGAGACAGCAAGGACTTGCCGAGACGGGAGACTTTGAGGCTCGCCACGTAGCCTGAAATCTTGCTTGGCAGTTTGGAAACACAAGTGAGTGCAGTGCGCCTCTGTGTTTTCCCCGCAAGATGTAACATTACCCCACGCAACAGTAGCAATCGATGAAGACCATGATATCATCTAGCAAAACATCATCACAGATGCAAATTCTGTAAGATGCGATGATAAACAACCATACAACATATGCTGAATGATGTGATTTCCCATTTATTCTCAAATAAGCTTTTTGGGATTTTTGGGACGTTTCTCTCCAGACACTTCCTCCAACCCTCCCCCCAGGCAAAGCTCAAAGAACCACAAGAAAATCTGGGTCGTTCTGCATCTCGCAGCTTCCAAGGTTGCGCCTGTTATGCAACCAGTGGCGAGACAGCAAGGACTTGCCGCGACGGGAGACTTTGAGGCTCGCCACGTAGCCTGAAATCTTGCTTGGCAGTTTAGAAACGCAAGTGAGCGTTGTGCGTCGGTGCTTCTTTCGTGGTTTTCATCTTCCATCATTTTACGCCAAAGATGCATCCATGAAAACCGTGGCACTATCATCTAGCAAAATGTCTTCTGAAAGATGCACATTCTGCAAGATGCAATCAAACACCCATAAAGCAGTGATATTGTGCATGAGATGGTCTCTGACTTTGTCGGAGTTATTCTGTCCTTCTTCCAATCGCCTTTCCAAAGGCTCGAAAGGCGAACCACACCAAAATAGACCCAAAAAGGCTCCAACAGACTGAACAGCCCTTGTCACCATTTTGGCCATGAAAGGGAGCAATAGTCAAGGGTGAAGCCAAGACCCTACTTGCCAGGAACCTGAAATTGGCATGATGCGGTGGATCGTGCACGAAGAAGTAGATGAAAAAGATGAGGAACAATTGCCAGAGGACCACATGGCATTGTTGGGACCAATTTCTTGAAAGCCTTGCAGGTAGAGGTTGGAAGACGGACGGGACATCAGGGCAAACTCGATTTCTCATGATCTCATGAGCTATAGGATTGCCTGCTGCTTCTGAGTTGTGTTGAGCCTTGATTGAGGCTTTAGAAGTCAATGATTTTGGACCCATGAGTGGCCAGATTTTGAGATGCTGTGCGGGACCATGGTCTCCTGTGACTTTGCTTGGGACGTGCAATTGTCAGGAAAAGGAGGAGAAGGAGGAGGACCAGAAGGAATTGCCGGATGAGGAAAACTTGCAGGACCAAACTGCACCGATGCCTGCTGGGACACATCTTCCGAATTTCCAAGAAATCCTGAGGGATGTCCATGATCAGATGCACGAAGGATCACAAAGGATCACGCAGGATCACAAAGGTTTACGAAGGATCACCAAGGGTCACGAAGGATCACGAAGGATCAAACAGGATCACGAAGAATCACGAAGGCTCACGAAGGCATGCTAGATGTGCTATGATTTTTTGCTCTCTCGCTCTTTGCACACTGCATGAGAATGCAACTCGACACGGCTATGTGTCGTTGCTGTCAGACTATTGCACTTCCATGTTATCTCCTTGGACATTTTTGATTGGACTGTCATTAGATTCACTAGATTCCCGCTCTCACTTGGCAGATAAAAACTAGGTATGACTTGGTTAATGTTTGTTGAACATTTGACATTTGTCACTACACAAACTATCGGATGTTGCATGGTGTACGCTACTATTAGTTGATGCATTTCAATGCCGTAATCTTATTTCCGTCCGAGCGTTCTAGGATCGGTAGTGGTCTGATCGGACGAAAGCGGTTGAGGAGTAAAGAGCCACGATAGCCAATCAAAGAGCAGAGACTTTGCCACGTAATGAGATATTGAGCCTTTAGAAGTCAAGATTTTCGGACTCATGAGTGGCCAGATTTTGAGATGCTGTGTGGGACCATGGTCTCCTGTGACTTTGCTTGGGACGTGCAATTGTCAGGAGAAGGAAGAGAAGGAGGACCAGAAGGAATTGCTGGAGCCGATGAGCGATGAGGAAAACTTGCAGGACCAAACTGCACCGATGCCTGCTGGGACACATTTTCTGAATTTTCAAGAAATCCTGAGGGATGTCCATGATCAGATGCACGAAGGATCACGAGGGATCACGAAGGATCACGAAGGATCAAACAGGATTACGAAGGATCAAGCAGGATCACAAGAATCACCAAGGACCACGAAGGATCACGAAGGCATGCTAGATGTGTTATGATTTCTTGCTCTCTTGCTCTCTGCGCACTTCATCAGAATGCAACTCGACGGAATATTGCACTTCCATTTTATCTCTTTGGACATTTTTGATTCTTCTGGACAATCAAATTCTCCGATGCCCTGCATTGCACTGCACTTGTGGCGTAGGACGACACAAAGGACATTCCCATCCAGGACGATGGACTGTCACTAGATTTACTAGATTCCCGCTCTCACTTGGCAGATATAGACTTGGTATGACTTGGTTGATGTTTGTTGAACATTTGACATTTGTCACTACACAAACTATCGGATGTTGCATGGTGTACGCTACTATTAGTTGATGCATTTCAATGCCGTAATCTTATTTCCGTCCGAGCGTTCTAGGATCGGTAGTGGTTTGATCGGACGAAAGCGGTTGAGGAGTAAAGAGCCACGATAGCCAATCAAAGAGCAGAGACTTTGCCACGTAATGTGATATTGAGCCTTTAGAAGTCAAGATTTTCGGATTCATGAGTGGCCAGTTTTTGATATGCTGTGCGGGACCATGGTCTCCTGTGACTTTGCTTGGGACGTGCAATTGTCAGGAGGAGGAAGAGAAGGAGGACCAGAAGGAATTGCTGGAGCCGATGAGCGATGAGGAAAACTTGCAGGACCAAACTGCACCGATGCCTGCTGGGACACATTTTTCGAATTTTCAAGAAATCCTGAGGGATGTCCATGATCAGATGCACGAAGGATCACGAAGGATCACGAAGGATCAAGAAGGATGAAGCAGGATTACGAAGGATCAAGCAGGATCACAAGAATCACCAAGGATCACAAAGGATCATGAAGGCATGCTAGATGTGTTATGATTTCTTGCTCTCTTGCTCTCTGCGCACTTCATCAGAATGCAACTCGACGGAATATTGCACTTCCATTTTATCTCTTTGGACATTTTTGATTCTTCTGGACAATCAAATTCTCCGATGCCCTGCATTGCACTGCACTTGTGGCGTAGGACGACACAAAGGACATTCCCATCCAGGACGATGGACTGTCACTAGATTTACTAGATTCCCGCTCTCACTTGGCAGATATAGACTTGGTATGACTTGGTTGATGTTTGTTGAACATTTGACATTTGTCACTACACAAACTATCGGATGTTGCATGGTGTACGCTACTATTAGTTGATGCATTTCAATGCCGTAATCTTATTTCCGTCCGAGCGTTCTAGGATCGGTAGTGGTTTGATCGGACGAAAGCGGTTGAGGAGTAAAGAGCCACGATAGCCAATCAAAGAGCAGAGACTTTGCCACGTAATGTGATATTGAGCCTTTAGAAGTCAAGATTTTCGGATTCATGAGTGGCCAGTTTTTGATATGCTGTGCGGGACCATGGTCTCCTGTGACTTTGCTTGGGACGTGCAATTGTCAGGAGGAGGAAGAGAAGGAGGACCAGAAGGAATTGCTGGAGCCGATGAGCGATGAGGAAAACTTGCAGGACCAAACTGCACCGATGCCTGCTGGGACACATTTTTCGAATTTTCAAGAAATCCTGAGGGATGTCCATGATCAGATGCACGAAGGATCACGAAGGATCACGAAGGATCACGAAGGATCAAGAAGGATGAAGCAGGATTACGAAGGATCAAGCAGGATCACAAGAATCACCAAGGATCACAAAGGATCATGAAGGCATGCTAGATGTGTTATGATTTCTTGCTCTCTTGCTCTCTGCGCACTTCATCAGAATGCAACTCGACGGAATATTGCACTTCCATTTTATCTCTTTGGACATTTTTGATTCTTCTGGACAATCAAATTCTCCGATGCCCTGCATTGCACTGCACTTGTGGCGTAGGACGACACAAAGGACATTCCCATCCAGGACGATGGACTGTCACTAGATTTACTAGATTCCCGCTCTCACTTGGCAGATATAGACTTGGTATGACTTGGTTAATGTTTGTTGAGCATTTGACATTTGTCACTACACCCAGTAGGTTGCAAGAAGTAAAGAGCACGACTGCCAATCAAAGAGCAGAAATTTTGCCACCTAATGTTGTATTTAGCCTTTAGAATTCAGAATTTTGCACTCATGAGTGGCCAGATTTTGAGATGCTGTGCGGGACCATGGTCTCCTGTGACTTTGCTTGGGACGTGCAATTGTCAGGAAAAGGAGGAGAAGGAGGAGGACCAGAAGGAATTGCCGGAGCCGATGAGCGATGAGGAAAACTTGCAGGACCAAACTGCACCGATGCCTGCTGGGACACATCTTCCGAATTTCCAAGAAATCCTGAGGGATGTCCATGATCAGATGCACGAAGGATCACGAAGGATCACGAAGGATCACAAGGGATCAAGCAGGATTACGAAGGATCGAGCAGGATCACAAAGAATCACGAAGCATCACAAAGGATCGCGAAGGATCATGAAGGATCATGAAGGATCACGAAGAATCACGAAGGATCACATAGGCATGCTTCATGTGTTATGATTCTTGCTCTCTAGCTCTCTGCCCACTTTTTGACAATGCAACGGTACTTGGCTATGTAGTACCTGATTAGTTCTTGCTCACATTGGCTAAGTGGGTAATGCTTATTAATGAGGGTTGGTACTGATCGTAGAACGATAGTGCAGTATTCAACCAGTTTTTCCTACCATGTGGCAGGCTGCCGGACATCCTTTTCATGACTTCGATCAAGAAGAAAATGGAGAACCCGCAGATCCAAACCTGGCCGCTAGACTCAAACCGGATGGATTTTATCTTTGAACAAAGTTGGTACACACATTGTTGTGGATTGAAGTTGGATGTCTTGTGATCACTTGGGTCAAAATTTCAAGCCCAATCATTCAGACAAGGCTTGCAACATCCACGGAGTATTTCTTCCAGGGCAACTATGCTACAAATATTAGAGAAGCTAGTTGACTGTATTTGACAAAATGTTAAAGGTACTGACTTTCCATATCCGCTTAGGCAGAATATTTCACGGGGCACCTGGGTCGTTCTGCATCTCGCAGCTTCCAAGGTTACGCCTGTCATGCAACCGGTGGCGAGACAGCAAGGACTTGCCGAGACGGGAGACTTTGAGGCTCGCCACGTAGCCTGAAATCTTGCTTGGCAGTTTGGAAACACAAGTGAGTGCAGTGTGCCTCTGTGTTTTCCCCGCAAGATGTAACATTACCCCACGCAACAGTAGCAATCGATGAAGACCATGATATCATCTAGCAAAACATCATCACAGATGCAAATTCCGTAAGAGCGATGATAAACAACCATACAAACATGTGCTGAATGATGTGATTTCCCATTTATTCTCAAATAAGCTTTTTGGGATTTTTGGGACGTTTCTCTCCAGACACTTCCTCCAACCCTCCCCCCAGGCAAAGCTCAAAGAACCACAAGAAAATCTGGGTCGTTCTGCATCTCGCAGCTTCCAAGGTTGCGACTGTTATGCAACCAGTGGCGAGACAGCAAGGACTTGCCGCGACGGGAGACTTTGAGGCTCGCCACGTAGCCTGAAATCTTGCATGGCAGTTTGGAGAATCTCTGGATTGAAAGCACATTTCATGACATGGTGTGTATGAAGTTGTTCCTCTAGAGTCTAGAGATGTCTAGAGTACTCCCAGGTCACAGGTTTGGGAGGTTGAAAAGTCAAAAATCGAATTCAAATAGGAATTGAGCTTGTCTTCGAACTTCAAGAATCCAATGATTTGGGAGTTCTGACTTTTGGAGGTGAACGAAGCAGAAGGCCGAGCCGAAGCTGCAGTGCCATGGCTCAAAACCAGTGGTTTCCGAACCTTTTTGGGATTGGGGGCATTTTGGGTCGCCCAAATTCTTCCAACACATTTCTTATTTTGGCTCATCTGCTCTGACATCCGGCAGGAGGATTTGGAGGCAACGAAGACAGGAACATCACACGGTGCCTTGGCCTCTTTCGTCTGCTGTCAATGCATACACCCTCATTTTCCATGGGAAAAGCCTTTGAAGCACAGCTTCCCTTTGCAATTGGCCCGGTAGTATTTACTGAATCTCAGGTGACCTCAGGTCACCATAGCTGACGTTGCATTTTTGGTCAGTTTAGCCTAGAGCTTTTGTTGAACCGTCAAGTGTCGACTACAGTCATGAAGCCTTGATATTCATCGATGTACTTAGTGAACCGTTTCTTAAAACTTGGTTCCCAGTTGTTCCTCAACTTAATGAATTAATCAATCAAAATGGGGAAAAATGATTGACAAACCCAAGAATTGACTTCCTCAACGACTCAGCAGACAAAAGCCGTGCCAAAGTTCTCTGAGGAGAGCATGATGAGCTTTGGCGTCTTCTGGAGCAGTTGCACCTTGGCTGCGAGCAGGGCTTTCTACCTCGGGCGAACTCTACAGCCGGCTTTCTACCAGTTCTGTAGGAAAAAGAAGAAGCTTCAAATAGCCTAACATAGCCTAACATAGCACATCGTTTCTTCATTCAGCTTTGCCCAAGACACAAAGCAACGCCTTCAACCATCTACAGTGTAGATTCTACACTTGTTCTGAACAGTATTGCGTGGTGCTGCCTTTTTTCATTTGGAGTTGATGCTGGTGCTATACACAAAAGGCAGTTGTACTGCCGACCAGAAAACCTTACGGCCTGCTTGTGGTATGACTGCCACATGTTAGTAAGTGAGCTTGAGCAGGAAGCTTTCCATTTGATCTTAAACTGGTTCAAATCCACTGTCAAACAGACCTGATCACCTCTCGCTTTTAGAAGGATGCTCACGATTCACTTCATCAAACCCCATGGCCTTTTCAGCAGCAATCCTTATCTCAGGCATGCGTCCGCTCATGCAGGCAAGGTATGACAAAGTGCTTATACGGCGGACACAAGGACAAGCTTTGGGACTGTAGGCAAGTAGCAGTGTGGCACTTGCAAATAAAGTGGTTCTCAGCTTGGGCAAGCACAGTTCAGGCTGCGTTGGCGCTCAAATCTAAGGTGGACAAGCACCGTAGAAAACATTTCTGGTCTGAGTTCAAAGTTGGATGATATTGGCAGTCATATAGGCGTTTTTTAGACCTTCAGCAACTTTCCATCCTGCTTTTGTGGCTCCTTTGCTGACTTCTTGTGCGCTGTCCCCCCTTGAAAGAGCATACTTATGTAGATTCTTGATCATGGTTTGTAAAGTGTCGTTGGTGTCTGGAGATACGACATGCATATGTAGATAGCCTCAACTTTGGTGGGCGCGAAGACTTGTCGTCCATGATTTCTGGATGTGTTGGTACTCTGTCCTTGCATCAATACTTGGATTTTCAAACATTGCTGCAGTCATTGTTGTGGATTTTTTAGCATTTTCTCCAAGTGTGTTGCAGGTGTCGAGGTGACTCGGATGCATTCTTGGCGCTGCAGTTGGCCCTGCAATTCTTTGTGCAGTTCTGCCACTGAGGCAGTTGAAAAGTCACTGGAAGTCTCGGAGTTGCAACAGGATGGGGACTCCATAGCCCAGCACCATGCATTGTACAAAGGCAAGGAGAAGCATGCCACAACCCAGGAAACCAGCTATGCCAACATGTTTAATCAGGCCACTGTGCAAGCTGCGGTGCAAACAGTATGATTTGTATCCAATGGTTCTTCTATCTTCTTTCTGTGCTTTTCATCTTCTGTCAAACCTTGCGGGCGCTCAATACATGGCAGAAGGTGACAGAGAACAAACCTCTTGGAGGTCTTCGCATCATGCTTCTGATACACATTC